>CAMPDV010001870.1:0-93723 GCA_946699065.1 Loxodes magnus | reverse complement strand
GAAAAAAAGAAGGAAAGTGTAATAAGAAAGGGAAAGTGATTTTAGAAAGAGAGAAAAAGTGAAATTTTGAAAGAGAAACTAAATTGAGAAAAAGGAAGAGTGGTAAAATATAAGTAGTATTTCTGAAAAAAAGAAGGTAAGTCTAAAAAGAAAGAGAAAGTGATTTTAGAAAGAGAGAAAAAGTGAAATTTTAAAAGTTCAAAATAAATTGAGAAAAAGGAAGAGTGGTAAAATATAAGTAGGATTTCTGAAAAAAAGAAGGAAAGTGTAAAGAGAAAGTGATTTTAGAAAGAGAGAAAAAGTGAAATTTTAAAAGTGCAAAATAAATTGAGAAAAAGGAAGAGTGGTAAAATATAAGTAAGATTTCTGAAAAAAAGAAGGAAAGTGTAAAAAGAGAAAGTGATTTTGGAAAGAGAGAAAAAGTGAAATTTTAAAAGTGCAAAATAAATTGAGAAAAAGAAGAGCGGTGAAAAATAAGTAGGATTTCTAAAAAAAAGAAGGAAAGTGTAATAAGAAAGGGAAGTGATTTTAGAAAGAGAGAAAAAGTGAAATTTTGAAAGTGAAACTAAATTGAGAAAAAGGAAGAGTGGTAAAATATAAGTAGGATTTCTGAAAAAAAGAAGGAAAGTGTAAAAAGAAAGGAAAGCGATTTTAGAAAGAGAGAAAAAGTGAAATTTTAAAAGTTCAAAATAAATTGAGAAAAAGGAAGAGTGGTAAAATATAAGTAGTATTTCCGAAAAAAAGAAGGAAAGTGTAAAAAGAAAGGGAAAGTGATTTTAGAAAGAGAGAAAAAGTGAAATTTTAAAAGTGAAACTAAATTGAGAAAAAGGAAGAGTGGTAAAATATAAGTAGGATTTCTGAAAAAAAGAAGGAAAGTCTAAAAAGAAAGGAAAGCGATTTTTGAAAGAGAGAAAAAGTAAAATTTAAAAAGTGCAAAATAAATTGAGAAAAAGGAAGAGCGGTAAAATATAAGTAGGATTTCTGAAAAAAAGAAGGAAAGTGTAAAGAAAGGGAAAGTGATTTTAGAAAGAGAGAAAAAGTGAAATTTTAAAAGTGCAAAATAAATTGAGAAAAAGGAAGAGTGGTAAAATATAAGTAGGATTTCTGAAAAAAAGAAGGAAAGTGTAAAGAGAAAGTGATTTTAGAAAGAGAGAAAAAGTGAAATTTTAAAAGTGCAAAATAAATTGAGAAAAAGGAAGAGTGGTAAAATATAAGTAGGATTTCTGAAAAAAAGAAGGAAAGTGTAAAAAGAAAGAG
This sequence comes from Loxodes magnus, assembly GCA_946699065.1. Lineage (NCBI taxonomy): Eukaryota > Ciliophora > Karyorelictea > Loxodida > Loxodidae > Loxodes > Loxodes magnus. Next base: position 92,466 of record CAMPDV010001870.1, on the reverse strand, counting down.
AAAGTGATTTTAGAAAGAGAGAAAGAGTGAAATTTTAAAAGTGCAAAATAAATTGAGAAAAAGAAGAGCGGTGAAAAATAAGTAGGATTTCTAAAAAAAAGAAGGAAAGTGTAAAAAGAAGGGAAAGTGATTTTGGAAAGAGAGAAAAAGTGAAATTTTAAAAGTGCAAAATAAATTGAGAAAAAGGAAGAGTGGTAAAATATAAGTAGGATTTCTGAAAAAAAGAAGGAAAGTGTAAAAAGAAAGAGAAAGTGATTTTAGAAAGAGAGAAAAAGTGAAATTTTAAAAGTGCAAAATAAATTGAGAAAAAGGAAGAGTGGTGAAATATAAGTAGGATTTCTGAAAAAAAGAAGGAAAGTGTAATAAGAAAGGGAAGTGATTTTAGAAAGAGAGAAAAAGTGAAATTTTGAAAGTGCAAAATAAATTGAGAAAAAGGAAGAGTGGTAAAATATAAGTAGGATTTCTGAAAAAAAGAAGGAAAGTGTAAAAAGAAAGAGAAAGTGATTTTAGAAAGAGAGAAAAAGTGAAATTTTAAAAGTGCAAAATAAATTGAGAAAAAGAAGAGTGGTAAAATATAAGTAGGATTTCTGAAAAAAAGAAGGAAAGTGTAAAAAGAAAGAGAAAGTGATTTTAGAAAGAGAGAAAAAGTGAAATTTTAAAAGTGCAAAATAAATTGAAAAAGAAGAGCGGTGAAAAATAAGTAGGATTTCTAAAAAAAAGAAGGAAAGTGTAATAAGAAAGGGAAGTGATTTTAGAAAGAGAGAAAAAGTGAAATTTTGAAAGTGAAACTAAATTGAGAAAAAGGAAGAGTGGTAAAATATAAGTAGGATTTCTGAAAAAAAGAAGGAAAGTGTAAAAGAAAGGAAAGTGATTTTTGAAAGAGAGAAAAAGTGAAATTTTAAAAGTGCAAAATAAATTGAGAAAAAGGAAGAGCGGTAAAATATTAGTTGGATTTCCGAAAAAAAGAAGGAAAGTGTAAAGAGAAAGTGATTTTAGAAAGAGAGAAAAAGTGAAATTTTAAAAGTTCAAAATAAATTGAGAAAAAGGAAGAGTGGTAAAATATAAGTAGGATTTCTGAAAAAAAGAAGGAAAGTGTAAAAAGAGGGAAAGTGATTTTGGAAAGAGAGAAAAAGTGAAATTTAAAAAGTGCAAAATAAATTGAGAAAAAGGAAGAGTGGTAAAATATAAGTAGGATTTCTGAAAAAAAGAAGGAAAGTGTAAAAAGAAAGAGAAAGTGATTTTAGAAAGAGAGAAAAAGTGAAATTTTAAAAGTGCAAAATAAATTGAGAAAAAGGAAGAGTGGTAAAATATAAGTAAGATTTCTGAAAAAAAGAAGGAAAGTGTAAAAAGAAAGAGAAAGTGATTTTAGAAAGAGAGAAAAAGTGAAATTTTAAAAGTGCAAAATAAATTGAGAAAAGAAGAGCGGTGAAAAATAAGTAGGATTTCTAAAAAAAAGAAGGAAAGTGTAAAAAGAAAGTGATTTTAGAAAGAGAGAAAAAGTGAAATTTTGAAAGTGAAACTAAATTGAGAAAAAGGAAGAGTGGTAAAATATAAGTAGGATTTCTGAAAAAAAGAAGTAAAGTCTAATAAGAAAGGAAAGCGATTTTTGAAAGTGAGAAAAAGTAAAATTTAAAAAGTTCAAAATAAATTGAGAAAAAGGAAGAGCGGTAAAATATTAGTTGGATTTCCGAAAAAAAGAAGGAAAGTGTTAAAAGGAAAGTGATTTTGGAAAGAGAGAAAAAGTGAAATTTTAAAAGTGCAAAATAAATTGAGAAAAAGGAAGAGTGGTAAAATATAAGTAGGATTTCTGAAAAAAAGAAGGAAAGTCTAATAAGAAAGGAAAGTGATTTTTGAAAGAGAGAAAAAGTAAAATTTTAAAAGTGCAAAATAAATTGAGAAAAAGGAAGAGCGGTAAAATATAAGTAGGATTTCTGAAAAAAAGAAGGAAAGTGTAAAAAGAAAGTGATTTTAGAAAGAGAGAAAAAGTGAAATTTTAAAAGTGCAAAATAAATTGAGAAAAAGGAAGAGTGGTAAAATATAAGTAGGATTTCTGAAAAAAAGAAGGAAAGTGTAATAAGAAAGAGAAAGTGATTTTAGAAAGAGAGAAAAAGTGAAATTTTAAAAGTGCAAAATAAATTGAGAAAAAGAAGAGGGTGAAATATAAGTAGGATTTCTGAAAAAAAGAAGGAAAGTGTAAAAAGAAAGAGAAAGTGATTTTAGAAAGAGAGAAAAAGTGAAATTTTAAAAGTGCAAAATAAATTGAGAAAAAGGAAGAGTGGTAAAATATAAGTAGGATTTCCGAAAAAAAGAAGGAAAGTGTAAAAAGAAAGTGATTTTAGAAAGAGAGAAAAAGTGAAATTTTGAAAGAGAAACTAAATTGAGAAAAAGGAAGAGTGGTAAAATATAAGTAGGATTCCGAAAAAAAGAAGGTAAGTCTAAAAAGAAAGAGAACGTGATTTTAGAAAGAGAGAAAAAGTGAAATTTTAAAAGTGCAAAATAAATTGAGAAAAAGGAAGAGTGGTGAAATATAAGTAGGATTTCTGAAAAAAAGAAGGAAAGTGTAAAAAGAAAGTGAAGTGATTTTAGAAAGAGAGAAAAAGTGAAATTTTAAAAGTGCAAAATAAATTGAGAAAAAGGAAGAGTGGTAAAATATAAGTAAGATTTCTGAAAAAAAGAAGGAAAGTGTAAAAAGAAAGAAAGTGATTTTGGAAAGAGAGAAAAAGTGAAATTTTAAAAGTGCAAAATAAATTGAGAAAAAGAAGAGCGGTGAAAAATAAGTAGGATTTCTAAAAAAAAGAAGGAAAGTGTAATAAGAAAGGGAAGTGATTTTAGAAAGAGAGAAAAAGTGAAATTTTGAAAGTGAAACTAAATTGAGAAAAAGGAAGAGTGGTAAAATATAAGTAGGATTTCTGAAAAAAAGAAGTAAAGTCTAATAAGAAAGGAAAGCGATTTTAGAAAGAGAGAAAAAGTGAAATTTTAAAAGTTCAAAATAAATTGAGAAAAAGGAAGAGTGATAAAATATAAGTAGTATTTCCGAAAAAAAGAAGGAAAGTGTAAAAAGTAGGGAAAGTGATTTTGGAAAGAGAGAAAAAGTGAAATTTAAAAAGTGAAACTAAATTGAGAAAAAGGAAGAGTGGTAAAATATAAGTAGGATTTCTGAAAAAAAGAAGGAAAGTGTAAAAAGAAAGAGAAGTGATTTTAGAAAGAGAGAAAAAGTGAAATTTTAAAAGTGCAAAATAAATTGAGAAAAAGGAAGAGCGGTAAAATATAAGTAGGATTTCCGAAAAAAAGAAGGAAAGTGTAAATTTTAGAAAGAGAGAAAAAGTGATTTTAAAAGAAAGAGAGAAAAAGTGAAAAATATTTAAAAAAAAGTGATTTTAGTGAAATTTTAAAAGTGCAAAATAAATTGAGAAAAAGGAAGAGTGGTAAAATATAAGTAGGATTTCTGAAAAAAAGAAGGAAAGTGTAAAGAGAAAGTGATTTTAGAAAGAGAGAAAAAGTGAAATTTTAAAAGTGCAAAATAAATTGAGAAAAAGGAAGAGTGGTAAAATATAAGTAGGATTTCTGAAAAAAAGAAGGAAAGTGTAAAAAGAAAGAGAAAGTGATTTTAGAAAGAGAGAAAGAGTGAAATTTTAAACGTGCAAAATAAATTGAAAAAGAAGAGCGGTAAAAAATAAGTAGGACTTCTAAAAAAAAGAAGGAAAGTGTAAAAAGAAGGGAAAGTGATTTTGGAAAGAGAGAAAAAGTGAAATTTTAAAAGTGCAAAATAAATTGAGAAAAAGGAAGAGTGGTAAAATATAAGTAGCATTTCTGAAAAAAAGAAGGAAAGTGTAAAAAGAAAGAGAAAGTGATTTTAGAAAGAGAGAAAAAGTGAAATTTTAAAAGTGCAAAATAAATTGAGAAAAAGGAAGAACGGTGAAATATAGGTAGGATTTCTGAAAAAAAGAAGGAAAGTGTAATAAGAAAGGGAAGTGATTTTAGAAAGAGAGAAAAAGTGAAATTTTGAAAGTGAAACTAAATTGAGAAAAAGGAAGAGTGGTAAAATATAAGTAGGATTTCCGAAAAAAAGAAGGAAAGTGTAAAAAGAAAGAGAAAGTGATTTTAGAAAGAGAGAAAAAGTGAAATTTTAAAAGTGCAAAATAAATTGAGAAAAAGAAGAGTGGTAAAATATAAGTAGGATTTCTGAAAAAAAGAAGGAAAGTGTAAAAAGAAAGAGAAAGTGATTTTAGAAAGAGAGAAAGAGTGAAATTTTAAAAGTGCAAAATAAATTGAAAAAGAAGAGCGGTGAAAAATAAGTAGGATTTCTAAAAAAAAGAAGGAAAGTGTAATAAGAAAGGGAAGTGATTTTAGAAAGAGAGAAAAAGTGAAATTTTGAAAGTGAAACTAAATTGAGAAAAAGGAAGAGTGGTAAAATATAAGTAGGATTTCTGAAAAAAAGAAGTAAAGTCTAATAAGAAAGGAAAGCGATTTTTGAAAGTGAGAAAAAGTAAAATTTAAAAAGTTCAAAATAAATTGAGAAAAAGGAAGAGCGGTAAAATATTAGTTGGATTTCCGAAAAAAAGAAGGAAAGTGTAAAGAGAAAGTGATTTTAGAAAGAGAGAAAAAGTGAAATTTTAAAAGTTCAAAATAAATTGAGAAAAAGGAAGAGTGATAAAATATAAGTAGTATTTCCGAAAAAAAGAATGGAAAGTGTAAAAAGAGGGAAAGTGATTTTGGAAAGAGAGAAAAAGTGAAATTTTAAAAGTGCAAAATAAATTGAGAAAAAGGAAGAGTGGTAAAATATAAGTAGGATTTCTGAAAAAAAGAAGGAAAGTGTAAAAAGAAAGAGAAAGTGATTTTAGAAAGAGAGAAAGAGTGAAATTTTAAAAGTGCAAAATAAATTGAGAAAAAGGAAGAGTGGTAAAATATAAGTAAGATTTCTGAAAAAAAGAAGGAAAGTGTAAAAAGAAAGAGAAAGTGATTTTAGAAAGAGAGAAAAAGTGAAATTTTAAAAGTGCAAAATAAATTGAGAAAAAGAAGAGCGGTGAAAATATAAGTAGGATTTCTAAAAAAAAGAAGGAAAGTGTAAAAAGAAAGTGATTTTAGAAAGAGAGAAAAAGTGAAATTTTAAAAGTGCAAAATAAATTGAGAAAAAGGAAGAGTGGTAAAATATAAGTAGGATTTCTGAAAAAAAGAAGGAAAGTGTAATAAGAAAGGAAAGTGATTTTAGAAAGAGAGAAAAAGTGAAATTTTAAAAGTGCAAAATAAATTGAGAAAAAGGAAGAGCGGTAAAATATTAGTTGGATTTCCGAAAAAAAGAAGGAAAGTGTTAAAGGAAAGTGATTTTGGAAAGAGAGAAAAAGTGAAATTTTAAAAGTGCAAAATAAATTGAGAAAAAGGAAGAGTGGTAAAATATAAGTAGGATTTCTGAAAAAAAGAAGGAAAGTGTAAAAAGAAAGGAAAGTGATTTTTGAAAGAGAGAAAAAGTGAAATTTTAAAAGTTCAAAATAAATTGAGAAAAAGGAAGAGCGGTAAAATATAAGTAGGATTTCTGAAAAAAAGAAGGAAAGTGTTAAAAAGGAAAGTGATTTTAGAAAGAGAGAAAAAGTGAAATTTTAAAAGTGCAAAATAAATTGAGAAAAAGGAAGAGTGGTAAAATATAAGTAGGATTTCTGAAAAAAAGAAGGAAAGTGTAATAAGAAAGAGAAAGTGATTTTAGAAAGAGAGAAAAAGTGAAATTTTAAAAGTGCAAAATAAATTGAGAAAAAGAAGAACGGTGAAATATTAGTTGGATTTCTGAAAAAAAGAAGGAAAGTGTAAAGAGAAAGTGATTTTAGAAAGAGAGAAAAAGTGAAATTTTAAAAGTGCAAAATAAATTGAGAAAAAGGAAGAGTGGTAAAATATAAGTAGGATTTCCGAAAAAAAGAAGGAAAGTGTAAAAAGAAAGAGAAAGTGATTTTAGAAAGAGAGAAAAAGTGAAATTTTAAAAGTGCAAAATAAATTGAGAAAAAGAAGAGTGGTGAAATATAAGTAGGATTTCTAAAAAAAAGAAGGTAAGTCTAAAAAGAAAGAGAAAGTGATTTTAGAAAGAGAGAAAAAGTGAAATTTTAAAAGTGCAAAATAAATTGAGAAAAAGGAAGAGTGGTAAAATATAAGTAGGATTTCTGAAAAAAAGAAGGAAAGTGTAAAAAGAAAGAGAAAGTGATTTTAGAAAGAGAGAAAAAGTGAAATTTTAAAAGTGCAAAATAAATTGAGAAAAAGGAAGAGTGGTAAAATATAAGTAGGATTTCTGAAAAAAAGAAGGAAAGTGTAAAAAGAAAGAGAAAGTGATTTTAGAAAGAGAGAAAAAGTGAAATTTTAAAAGTGCAAAATAAATTGAGAAAAAGGAAGAGTGATAAAATATAAGTAGTATTTCCGAAAAAAAGAAGGAAAGTGTAAAAAGAAGGGAAAGTGATTTTGGAAAGAGAGAAAAAGTGAAATTTAAAAAGTGCAAAATAAATTGAGAAAAAGGAAGAGTGGTAAAATATAAGTAGGATTTCTGAAAAAAAGAAGGAAAGTGTAAAAAGAAAGAGAAAGTGATTTTAGAAAGAGAGAAAAAGTGAAATTTTAAAAGTGCAAAATAAATTGAGAAAAAGGAAGAGTGGTAAAATATAAGTAAGATTTCTGAAAAAAAGAAGGAAAGTGTAAAAAGAAAGAGAAAGTGATTTTAGAAAGAGAGAAAAAGTGAAATTTTAAAAGTGCAAAATAAATTGAGAAAAAGGAAGAGCGGTAAAATATAAGTAGGATTTCTGAAAAAAAGAAGGAAAGTGTAAAAGGAAAGTGATTTTAGAAAGAGAGAAAAAGTGAAATTTTAAAAGTGCAAAATAAATTGAGAAAAAGGAAGAGTGGTAAAATATAAGTAGGATTTCTGAAAAAAAGAAGGAAAGTGTAATAAGAAAGGAAAGTGATTTTTGAAAGAGAGAAAAAGTGAAATTTTAAAAGTGCAAAATAAATTGAGAAAAAGGAAGAGCGGTAAAATATTAGTTGGATTTCTGAAAAAAAGAAGGAAAGTGTAAAGAGAAAGTAAAAAGGAAAGTGATTTTAGAAAGAGAGAAAAAGTGAAATTTTAAAATTGCAAAATAAATTGAGAAAAAGGAAGAGTGGTAAAATATAAGTAGGATTTCTGAAAAAAAGAAGGAAAGTGTAAAAAGAAAGAGAAGTGATTTTAGAAAGAGAGAAAAAGTGAAATTTTAAAAGTGCAAAATAAATTGAGAAAAAGGAAGAGCGGTAAAATATAAGTAGGATTTCTGAAAAAAAGAAGGAAAGTGTAAAAAGAAAGTGATTTTAGAAAGAGAGAAAAAGTGAAATTTTAAAAGTGCAAAATAAATTGAGAAAAAGGAAGAGTGGTAAAATATAAGTAGGATTTCTGAAAAAAAGAAGGAAAGTGTAAAAAGAAAGGAAAGTGATTTTAGAAAGAGAGAAAAAGTGAAATTTTAAAAGTGCAAAATGCGTTGAGAAAAAGAAGAACGGTGAAATATTAGTTGGATTTCTGAAAAAAAGAAGGAAAGTGTAAAGAGAAAGTGATTTTAGAAAGAGAGAAAAAGTGAAATTTTAAAAGTGCAAAATAAATTGAGAAAAAGGAAGAGTGGTAAAATATAAGTAGGATTTCTGAAAAAAAGAAGGAAAGTGTAAAAAGAAAGAGAAAGTGATTTTAGAAAGAGAGAAAGAGTGAAATTTTAAACGTGCAAAATAAATTGAAAAAGAAGAGCGGTAAAAAATAAGTAGGATTTCTGAAAAAAAGAAGGAAAGTGTAAAAAGAAAGGAAAGTGATTTTAGAAAGAGAGAAAAAGTGAAATTTTAAAAGTGCAAAATAAATTGAGAAAAAGGAAGAGTGGTAAAATATAAGTAAGATTTCTGAAAAAAAGAAGGAAAGTGTAAAAGAAAGAGAAAGTGATTTTAGAAAGAGAGAAAAAGTGAAATTTTAAAAGTGCAAAATAAATTGAGAAAAAGGAAGAACGGTGAAATATAGGTAGGATTTCTGAAAAAAAGAAGGAAAGTGTAATAAGAAAGGGAAGTGATTTTAGAAAGAGAGAAAAAGTGAAATTTTGAAAGAGAAACTAAATTGAGAAAAAGGAAGAGTGGTAAAATATAAGTAGGATTTCCGAAAAAAAGAAGGAAAGTGTAAAAAGAAAGAGAACGTGATTTTAGAAAGAGAGAAAAAGTGAAATTTTAAAAGTGCAAAATAAATTGAGAAAAAGGAAGAGTGGTAAAATATAAGTAGGATTTCTGAAAAAAAGAAGGAAAGTGTAAAAAGAAAGTGATTTTAGAAAGAGAGAAAAAGTGAAATTTTAAAAGTGCAAAATAAATTGAGAAAAAGGAAGAGTGGTAAAATATAAGTAAGATTTCTGAAAAAAAGAAGGAAAGTGTAAAAAGAGAAAGTGATTTTAGAAAGAGAGAAAAAGTGAAATTTTAAAAGTGCAAAATAAATTGAAAAAGAAGAGCGGTGAAAAATAAGTAGGATTTCTAAAAAAAAGAAGGAAAGTGTAATAAGAAAGGGAAGTGATTTTAGAAAGAGAGAAAAAGTGAAATTTTGAAAGTGAAACTAAATTGAGAAAAAGGAAGAGTGGTAAAATATAAGTAGGATTTCTGAAAAAAAGAAGTAAAGTCTAATAAGAAAGGAAAGCGATTTTAGAAAGAGAGAAAAAGTGAAATTTTAAAAGTTCAAAATAAATTGAGAAAAAGGAAGAGTGATAAAATATAAGTAGTATTTCCGAAAAAAAGAAGGAAAGTGTAAAAAGTAGGGAAAGTGATTTTGGAAAGAGAGAAAAAGTGAAATTTTAAAAGTGCAAAATAAATTGAGAAAAAGGAAGAGTGGTAAAATATAAGTAGGATTTCTGAAAAAAAGAAGGAAAGTGTAAAAAGAAAGAGAAAGTGATTTTAGAAAGAGAGAAAAAGTGAAATTTTAAAAGTGCAAAATAAATTGAAAAAGAAGAGCGGTGAAATATAAGTAGGATTTCTGAAAAAAAGAAGGAAAGTGTAAAATGAAGGGAAAGTGATTTTGGAAAGAGAGAAAAAGTGAAATTTTAAAAGTGCAAAATACGTTGAGAAAAAGGAAGAGCGGTAAAATATAAGTAGGATTTCTGAAAAAAAGAAGGAAAGTGTAAAAAGAAAGTGATTTTAGAAAGAGAGAAAAAGTGAAATTTTAAAAGTGCAAAATAAATTGAGAAAAAGGAAGAGCGGTAAAATATAAGTAGGATTTCTAAAAAAAAGAAGGAAAGTGTAAAAAGAAAGAGAACGTGATTTTAGAAAGAGAGAAAAAGTGAAATTTTAAAAGTGCAAAATAAATTGAGAAAAAGGAAGAGTGGTAAAATATAAGTAAGATTTCTGAAAAAAAGAAGGAAAGTGTAAAAAGAAAGAGAAAGTGATTTTAGAAAGAGAGAAAAAGTGAAATTTTAAAAGTGCAAAATAAATTGAGAAAAGAAGAGCGGTGAAAAATAAGTAGGATTTCTAAAAAAAAGAAGGAAAGTGTTAAAGGAAAGCGATTTTAGAAAGAGAGAAAAAGTGAAATTTTAAAAGTTCAAAATAAATTGAGAAAAAGGAAGAGTGGTAAAATATAAGTAGGATTTCTGAAAAAAAGAAGTAAAATCTAATAAGAAAGGAAAGCGATTTTTGAAAGTGAGAAAAAGTAAAATTTAAAAAGTTCAAAATAAATTGAGAAAAAGGAAGAGCGGTAAAATATTAGTTGGATTTCCGAAAAAAAGAAGGAAAGTGTTAAAGGAAAGCGATACAAGAAAGAGAGAAAAAGTGAAATTTTAAAAGTTAAAAATAAATTGAGAAAAAGGAAGAGTGGTAAAATATAAGTAGGATTTCTGAAAAAAAGAAGGAAAGTGTAATAAGAAAGAGAACGTGATTTTAGAAAGAGAGAAAAAATGAAATTTTAAAAGTGCAAAATAAATTGAGAAAAAGGAAGAGTGGAAAAATATAAGTAGGATTTCTGAAAAAAAGAAGGAAAGTGTAAAAAGAAAGTGATTTTAGAAAGAGAGAAAAAGTGAAATTTTAAAAGTGCAAAATAAATTGAGAAAAAGGAAGAGTGGTAAAATATAAGTAAGATTTCTGAAAAAAAGAAGGAAAGTGTAAAAAGAAAGAGAAAGTGATTTTTGAAAGTGAGAAAAAGTAAAATTTAAAAAGTTCAAAATAAATTGAGAAAAAGGAAGAGCGGTAAAATATTAGTTGGATTTCCGAAAAAAAGAAGGAAAGTGTTAAAGGAAAGCGATACAAGAAAGAGAGAAAAAGTGAAATTTTAAAAGTTCAAAATAAATTGAGAAAAAGGAAGAGTGGTAAAATATAAGTAGGATTTCTGAAAAAAAGAAGTAAAATCTAATAAGAAAGGAAAGCGATTTTTGAAAGTGAGAAAAAGTAAAATTTAAAAAGTTCAAAATAAATTGAGAAAAAGGAAGAGCGGTAAAATATTAGTTGGATTTCCGAAAAAAAGAAGGAAAGTGTTAAAGGAAAGCGATACAAGAAAGAGAGAAAAAGTGAAATTTTAAAATTAAAAATAAATTGAGAAAAAGGAAGAGTGGTAAAATATAAGTAGGATTTCTGAAAAAAAGAAGGAAAGTGTAATAAGAAAGAGAACGTGATTTTAGAAAGAGAGAAAAAATGAAATTTTAAAAGTGCAAAATAAATTGAGAAAAAGGAAGAGTGGTAAAATATAAGTAGGATTTCTGAAAAAAAGAAGTAAAATCTAATAAGAAAGGAAAGCGATTTTTGAAAGTGAGAAAAAGTAAAATTTAAAAAGTTCAAAATAAATTGAGAAAAAGGAAGAGCGGTAAAATATTAGTTGGATTTCCGAAAAAAAGAAGGAAAGTGTTAAAGGAAAGCGATACAAGAAAGAGAGAAAAAGTGAAATTTTAAAATTAAAAATAAATTGAGAAAAAGGAAGAGTGGTAAAATATAAGTAGGATTTCTGAAAAAAAGAAGGAAAGTGTAATAAGAAAGAGAACGTGATTTTAGAAAGAGAGAAAAAATGAAATTTTAAAAGTGCAAAATAAATTGAGAAAAAGGAAGAGTGGTAAAATATAAGTAGTATTTCTGAAAAAAAGAAGGAAAGTGTAAAAAGAAAGTGATTTTGGAAAGAGAGAAAAAGTGAAATTTTAAAATTAAAAATAAATTGAGAAAAAGGAAGAGCGGTAAAATATTAGTTGGATTTCTAAAAAAAAAACGGTAAGTTTAAAAAGAAAGGAAAGTGATTTTGGAAAGAGAGAAAAAGTGAAATTTTAAATGTGCAAAATAAATTGAGAAAAAGGAAGAGTGGTAAAATATAAGTAGGATTTCTGAAAAAAAGAAGGAAAGTGTTAAAGGAAAGTGATTTTAGAAAGAGAGAAAAAGTGATATTTCGAAAGTGCAAAATAAATTGAGAAAAAGGAAGAGTGGTAAAATATAAGTAGCAATTCTAAAAAAAAGAAGGTAAGTCTAAAAAGAAAGAGAAAGTGATTTTGGAAAGAGAGAAAAAGTTAAATTTTAAAAGTGCAAAATACGTTGAGAAAAAGAAGAACGGTGAAATATTAGTTGGATTTCTGAAAAAAAGAAGGAAAGTGTAAAGAGAAAGTGATTTTAGAAAGAGAGAAAAAGTGAAATTTTAAAAGTGCAGAATAGATTGAGAAAAAGAAAAGTTTTAAAATTAAATTTCAATATCTCTTTTTTTTTATATATTACTGACTATCTAAATTATTTCAGACTTATTTGCGATTTTTCATTTATTTCATTTCATTATTTTTATTTTATTTTTTTTTTTGTATTATTTAACTATTAAAATATATTTATATTATATTTTCATATAGTCTTTGTAAAATATTTTTTATATATTTTCTCTATTTGTGCAATTATTTGTTCTTCATTATTGTTTTGATTTTTTTTTGTTAATTTTTTTTGTCTTATTTCTTTATTTCGGCTTATATTAGAGTTTTTTATTTTTCATTTTTCATTATTTAAATAAACTTATCTTTTTTTTTCCGTCTATCATGATTAGTATCATATTTTTTTTTAATGTTTTTATATTTGCTAGTTTTTTTTTTTTAATATTAAGATTTATGACTTCTTAAAGTTTTCTTATTTTTTTTTTTTCTATTTATTAATATATATTAAATTTTCACATATCTATTAAATTTTTCTCTTATTTTTATTAGTTTCGATATTTATTGTTTCTTTATTATTACTTTCTTTTCTAATTTAATTTTTTGTAAGTTTTATAATTTTTTTGTATCTGAAGACTGTTTTCTTATATAATTTATCTGTAATACAAGCAATCAAAAACTTGTTTAAATTTTTCTTATTGCTAACAAATGCATAGTATCTACTCTAAATCAATATCTCTTTCTGAGAGATCAATCTAAAAAATGATAATTGCGTTCTTAGTCTATAAATTAATTTTTATTCTATTTTTAATTCTTTGTTTGTTGCTAAATAAGGAATTGTTTATAATTTAGTCTTATTTTCATATTTTCTTTAAATTATTTCGGCTGTTTTCGTATCTTATATTCTTTATATTTTTTACTTGAAAAAAAAATTTTGTATTTTTTTTTAGATTTCTTTAGTATAATTGCTTATGCTAAGAATTTTTATTTATTCATTGTTTATTTCTTGGTATTTTTCAATTTTTTTATTGCTTTTTTATATTTTGAATTCTATTTTTAACTCTGCTGGAAAGTTATTTAGAATTTTTTATCTTATCGACTTTTTTCTTTTTTTTTATCATTTCTGAATTAATCTTACAACTTTTTTGTAGAATTTTAAAAATCTTTATGCTGTTGAATCTTCAAATTTACATCAGTTGAAATCAATATACTATATTTCTTTAAATGATGCTTGTGGAATTTTCAAGTATTTTCTTAGGATTTATCTTTTTGATATTTAGATTTTATTTTTTCATTTTTTATTCCTAATTGAATACTATATGGGATTTATGCGTAGTATTATTCTAATTTTGGCATTATAATTAATCTGACTAAGTTCTTAAAGTTAATTGGCTATGTTTTGTTATAGTTTTTAAAGAATTAGGATTAGAATATAAATATCGATTATTAAAATTTCTTGAAGAGGTACTTTATCTCAACATTTTCTTCATTAAGTTAGTTTATTTGATATCCTAGGTATTAAATTTGTTATTTTTATCAAATTTTTTTTCTTAATAGAAAAAGTTCAATCTCTTTGTTCGTTGTGTTTCTATTCTTGAGTATTTATATAAATTCGCATTTCTCCGTGTTAATATTAAGTCTTATTAATTTAAAAATGTTTGCAGTTTCGTTTAGTAAAATTTACATATTTTTTTGATTATTTGATATTAGTATTAAATCATCTGCTCAAGCAAGTTTAGCATGATAAATTTTTTGAATTTTATGCCCTAGTTTTTCATATTTTTCTAAATACCTTAATACTATATCATAGTAAATTATTGCTAATATTGATCCATTTGAGCTGCCTTGTAAGACTCCATTTACTTACCGAATTTTTCTAGTTATTTCTTCATCAAGATAGAAATTAATTTATACTTTTTAATATGTATCTTTTATTATATTAATTATATTTTACGAAATGTTTAATCTTTTCATCTGGTCAAATAAAAATCTGCGATTTATTGTGTAGAACATTTTTTCTACATCAATTAACGTGATTAATAAGTCTTCATTATAATTTTTTTTTAATTTTTATAGTTTTCTATTATTTGTTTTAATTATCATATATTATTAGCAGTTTGCATCATTTTTACAAATCCTTTTTAATCATTGTTTAATATATCTTAATCTTATATTTCTTAGTATAATTGGTTAGTTACTAATTTATCAAATATTTTTTAAATTACGTTTATGAATGCTATCGATCTGTAATTTTTTCAATTTTATTTGTTTCCTTTTTTGTGAAGCATTATTATTTTAATTTTGTTCATATTTTTAGGTAGTTTTTATTGCTTCTAACAATTTTAGAAAAATTTGCATAGTATTTATCATAGTTCGTGTGATGCGTTTTTATTAGTTCATTTTATATTGAATCAAATCCTTGAGTCTTATTGTTAGGTAAAAATCTTATTACATCTAATACTTACTAGTAGAGAATATTTTCTCATTTTCTCATTTTTTATTTTTTTTAATCTTTCTTAATATTTGTTCCATAGATTTTGTCAATTTCTTTATTAATTTTGTTATTTTAGTTTAGAGAAAGAGCTTATTATTTATTAAATACATTTTTCTCCCAATTTTGAATGAAGTCTTCTTATTACATTTTCGTCAGGTTCATCTTTGTTCCTTTTTTTGGGTTTAAAATCTTTTTGGCTTAATTGGCCATTTCTGATTATTACCATTTAGGAATATTTATTAGATATTTTTATTTTGCTGTTGTTGTTCTTTTTACATTTTTCTGTACTTGTTTTTTTCTTTTAAATATTTCTTTTTGAGTTTTAATATGTAATCGTTATTTCTATTATATTAATTTATTTCTTACATATACATATTTCTAGCTATATTTTTCTCAGCATCTATTAGTATTATTTTTAAGATATTTTAACCTCTTGTTGTCTTTTAATTCCTACACTATTGAATGCTGATATATGAATTAGATTTATAATAAAGTCGTATTATTCTTCTAGATTTTGTTCATCTATTAATAATTAAAAATTTAATATGTCCCTCTATATTCTTCTTTATAGGAATACTTTCAGATATCTTATTTTAATTTTTTCAATTTATAACTTATTTTAAATTATGTGAACTTGTCAATTTTTTAGATTATTGGTTATCTAATTTAAGTTTATGTTATGAGTAGAAAATGATCTGTTCTTAACCCCATTTCTTCTTAAACGTTAAATCTGAAGTTTTCTTATTGACTTTTTTTTTAATTAGTGAATATATAATCAATTATTTATCTTTGCTTTGTTTATTTAATTATATGAGTATTTTATCTTTCTTAGTTTATATCTATTAAATCAAAAGTTCGCACAAATTGCTAAAGAAGTTCATCTACGTATTTTATGTTTTATTATTTATTTAAATGAGGATTAAAATCTCCACATATTATTATTTTGTGATTTTTAAATTAGTCTAATAACTATTCTAGTTCTTAATAACAATTATATATTAGTTCCACTGAGTGATTACTAGTTGGCATATAGATATTTATAACTATTAATTCATTTAATTTGAAGGCTTGTATCCTGTTATAATTATGCTATATTTGAATTTCTTCAGCTTGATCTTCACTTTTAAAAAAAGCAAATAGTCCTTCTGTTTTTCCAGTTCCTTAAAGGAAATATTATTTGAAGTTTTTGTTTAATATTCCATATTCTTTAGTAGTTTAAGTTTATTGGACCGTTAGAATATCCAGGCTATTTTCTTATATAAGATTATTTATTTCTAATTTTTTTCTAAAGTATCCTCCATGTATATTTATGGATCCGATTCTGTATATTTTTTCGTATTCTTCTATATATTATGAGTTAATTCCATTTCCTTCTCAATTTTCCAGTTGTTGTAAAAATAAGTGAAAATCTTTTAGTTAGTTAAAGTCCTGATATATTTAGCTATATTATTTATCTTTAATTAAATTACATTTATTCAAATTTTATAGTTTTTTCTAATTCTCATAGTTTTATTATACATATTACTAGTGGTGATGTGATTAATTTGCTTGATTTCAGAGATTATTTTGTGGTTATCTTGCTCCACCTTTTAAACCTCTTGGTTTAATTCAGATTTAGTTTTTCTTTGGATATAATTTTACTTTTAATAGATTTTCTTCTTGTTTAAAACTTTTTTTAATTCATTTATATTATTCTAATATTCTATGTATTCTTTTTAGTATTTTTTAGTCTATGTTTAAGTCGATAAATTTTTTTTTTGTTTGTTAGATTAAATCAGGGCTTTTAGCTATTTATTAATAATTAGTTTTTATCATCATTATTAATCTAAATTTTCTTTTTATGTGTTTTTCTAGGCTTGTTTTATAAACGCGTTAGATTCATTTAAATAGCATAGCTAGAATTTTATTTAGTTTTAGTTTATATTTTTTATTATTTTAAATCTTAAGTTAAAGTACTTTTAATAACTTTTTAGTCTTCTTTTTTACGTTTATATCAGAATTATTCACATTTTGCTTCTAAATTTTCTGTTGCTTCTCTTTTCTTTTAATTATTTTATTATGAAGATATTTAAAATGTTTTGTATTTGAGAAGAAATACATTGTCCCTAATATTATATTTATCAATTTAAGTAAAAATAGATGGAGAGTTGGAACAAAGGTTTTCTTATCGAAAAGATTACTCGTAATACTACTGATCAATCTGTCTAAAATTAACAAACACCAACTAAGATTTTAAAAAAAAATATTGCTAAATATCAGAAGAAAAATAACTACCTGCAAAAATTCCTAAAAAGAGGCATACATTTAATCAACTAATGAATTTAGACAAGGAATAACTCATGGAGATTATTTTCGACTACACTGATAAAGTCGAGAATCTTGAACATTATGTTATCAGTTTATAACAAGATTTATAAGATCATGTGGACGATGAGAAGTCACACAGTGAATTTGTTACAAAATAGGATATTAATAACAGATATCAAGAAATAGAATGCGATATTGTTAGACTAGATGAATAAATGGGAATAGACTTTTAAAATATGAAAATGCCTTTTAGCAAGTTAAAGAAATTAAGCAAAGGTTAGAGAAATAAGAGAGTTAATAGCCATAAAAAAATCAAGATTCAACGATAATAGAAGAACAACCCATGACTTAAGAAAAATACTTCAAAAAAAAGTGCTACATATGTGGCAGTCAATATCATCTTTGAAGAAGATGCTAGGGAAATAAGGAAATTAGAAAAAAGATTTGAAATGAATTGACCATGTTTTATCCTTCCTCGGATGGTTAATTATGACGTAAGAAGATAACTCCAAGACCGTTCGGAAAGCTCGGAAGTGAACTTGGTTGGAGACACCGGGGAGTCCGAGACCCTGTAAAAGGTAATACAGGGGGTTATGGATCTTTTAAGGGACCACTCCTTTAACCTTAAAATTTTTAATTTAATTTAATTTAATCAATTTAAGTAATTTTTTTTTCTTAGTTATTAAATTATTTCTTATTGTTGTATATTTTAAGTTAAGTTGTTTTTATTCTTAGTAATTTTGTTTCTCTTCTAATGATTTGCTCAAATTTCTCTGTAGTTAAATAATTTAGCTTTATTTATCTTCTATTATTTAATTTTTTTTATTTATTTCTAGATTCCTATTTGCGTATTCTTTAATTATAAATTTGATGTCTACCTCTTTTTCTTCCAATTATTTTAAATATTGTTATTCGATTTCAGTAATCTAATCTTATAATAATTGGTCTCTTTCCTTGTTTGTTATTATTTTTTAATTTTAAATATTGTATTAATTTTGTTATTTTTCTAACTCATATTTTAGATTTTCTTTTTTTTATTTCATTTTGGTAATTTAAATTCAAATTGTTCTTTTTCTATCTCCGAATTTATATTTAGATTTTAAATTTCTTACTCTAATAAATCGTTATAATATATTTATTATGTTGATTTTTCTTACAGCACTATATTATTATCTTTAAATCTTTCTTTAATTTCATAGAGCTCTTATATTTATTTTTCTTGATTATTTATTTCTTTTTATAATTTTATTATTTCTTCTGATTTTTTTTTATGAGCATTTTGTTTTTAGATTTTTAGTATGAAATTATTTATTTTTAAGAAGAATTATTAAATATCCTTTATGCGCATTAACTTTTCGATATTATTTGATGCATTTTTTATTTTAATTAATGAAATTAAATGTTTTTAGTTCATTACAATTCATCTTGATTCTTCTTCATTGTTTGTCTCATCCTAAAATTAATCAGCTCTTTCCATTTTTTGCATTTCTTAGTTTTCTTACTATTTCTTAAGGTTATTTTATTCAAATAATTTTCTCTAGGAATTTAAAGGTGAACTTTTTTGATTTTTTTTCTTCTTCGTTCTTTTTTTGCTATATTTCAATATTATTAAAGGTTTCTGCTTGTTATCTTATATTTTTTTTAGTTCCTGCAGCATTTTGTGATCTGGGATTTCTTCTTATATAAATAAATTATTGTTTAGAAATTTGTTAAACTATTATTAGTTACTTTGCTACTATTAAATTTTTAATTCTTAAAGTTTCGTTGCTGACTTTAAAAAAATTATTTTATCTAGTTCTTATTGTTTTTTATTTGCGCTTAAAACTCTAAGCGCTCTTAAATTTCATCTCTTTTTGTCTCAAAAATTTTCAATTAATAATTATTCTTCATTTGTCTATTTTTGCATCGTTTTTGGATTTTCTTATTTCCTATAGTTACTTGATCTCGGTTTAGGAAGAAAGTCAGTATTTTATTATTAGTTTTATTCTGTTTATGCCTATTTAAGTTCTTATTTTATCTTAAATTTTCAACTATTGGAGGTTATTAAGATTAAGAAGATTATTATTTTATTAAAGAAGATGTGATATATGAAGAATTAGAAGTCTCTGGTTTTCGCTCCTTTATCTATGGAGTCTGCAAAAAGCCCTTCTTGAGACCTTCTGCCATTTTTTTATTTTATGTAATATTTTTATTTCATAAAATAAATAATGATTTACATTCTATCAATTTTTTTATTTGATATTAAATCATTTTAAAATTTTACATAAATTGAAAGAATTATTTTTCTTTTTTTCAAATACTTTAAAGAAGCTTTATTCTAAAAAAATGAGAAGTTAACTTTCTTATTTAAAATGCTGATTATTTACTCGAAAAGAATTCTTCATTAAATTTACAAATTTATCTAGTATTTATATATTCATTTTTTGCATAAAATTTAAAATATGAATAAAAAAATAATTTAGTAATTTTTTAATTAAAGAGAAAGCTTTATAATAATTGGAAAATTTTATTTTAAGTCTTTACATTACTAAAAAACAATTTTATTAAAAAATATAATAATATAATAATAATAACAATAGTTAATTATAGTGATACCACCCTCATTGGTTCATCATTTTTAAAAAGTTTAATAGCTTTGTTAAAATTTCTATTTCCAGTCAGTTCACTTTTTTAAAACACATATCTTGCTGTAGTGCGTTCATCACTCTTGATCATTGGAAACTAATTTCAATCGAGTTCAATTACAACCATTTATCTAATTTTCTTTATTGTGCAAATGAAACGTTCATCAGTATTTCACTTCCAATATGCATCTTTTTTCTATATACGAGTCCTTTTGGATGCAGTATAAATTACTTATGAATTTCCATAAATTAAAGCTTTCTAATTCTTATTTTATTAAAATTTATAACATTAGCTTAAAATATGACCATATTTTCTGCAGTACCAGCATTACTTTCTATTTTTTACTATAGTAATTTTTGCAGGTTATAGATTTTGTTTCACATGCTTGGGATTATTTGTT
Organism: Loxodes magnus; assembly: GCA_946699065.1. NCBI lineage: Eukaryota > Ciliophora > Karyorelictea > Loxodida > Loxodidae > Loxodes > Loxodes magnus. The sequence goes on along the minus strand of CAMPDV010001870.1, from coordinate 73,049 downwards.
GTTGTACTTTTTAAAAACTAACTTTCAGTCAATTCAGCTAATCGATTGAATTTGAATTCTATTTGTTCAATTCTCAAATTGACTTGTTGGAAATTTTCGTTTTTAGAATTTAGGTGTTTGCTATTAGGTATGCGTTTTTTCCTTCTAGTTCTTTTATGTTTCTTAAAAGTTTAAAATTCTCCTTTGCATAACTTTGAGTTCTTGGGGAATATTTAGTTGATTATAAAAGAATTTAGATGGATCCTGTTTATAAGAGACTTATTGCAAGAAACTATAAATGTTTTCTGTTAATTTATAATAATTTTATTAGGATGTAAAATAACTTAATATAAAAAATGATAATTTCTATTTAAAAATGAAAATAAAATATTTTAATTTATATAGCAAAGCTAATTAAAACATAACATAATTAGCAACTATTTGCTTTAATTAATGTAATATCTTTGTTATTAAGAATTTAATATTCTTTAATTAACTTATGTTATAAAGCCTTTAAATACAATTTTAAATAGATTAAACTCTTAAATAATAAAACTTTTTAAAAGTAAAGATTTACTATCTTTTCGAAAGTAAATGTAGCAAATAATTATAAAAGGAATTTTTTATATTTATTATTTTAGAAATAAGATTTTAGATATATTTTTAAGTATTTTTAAGTGTTATATTGATGAAGTTAGAAATAACAAATAATTAATTCTATATAATTCTATGTTTTATCCAGAAAAGAATATTTAAAAAATTATAGTTTATAAAAAATTCTAAAATTTTGTCTAAAGTATAAAATTAAAAGTTTGATTTTAAAATTAATAAATTAATAAAATCAAGAATAAGTATTTAAGAAGTATATTTAATATCTTATTTTATTTATGTATATATAAAATGCTTTCTAAGAAATTGCCGAACTTTGAACAAAAAGCTAAAACTACAAAATTATCTAAAAACTAAAAAAACGTAATAATTACAATGAGTAAAAGAATGATTGATATGACGAACATTAACCACTTGGAAATATTAAAATAATTTTTGACACAAATGCAAATAGAAATATTATCTTAGTCATTGAAGAGTTTAAGTTCAAAAAAAGATACCTCATTGATAAAGTAGAAAAATTATAACGTCTTTGCTTGAGAAAAAATATTAATCAACATAAGAAATAGAAACAAACTGGAATAAAGATTTTTTTAATTTAATAATAAATTCAGGTAACAACATTTTCTTTTTAATAGAATCAATGAGATTCTATGGAAATATAAAATGAAGACTCAAATAAAAATAAACAGTAACTATTAATTTAAAATAACTAATAAATTTAAATGAAATAAGTGTTACAGGAATAATAGACTAAAAGAAGAATAAAATACTAAATGTGCAATAAATAACACCAATGAAAATACTGCTACTAACAAAGAGAAATTTATAGAAAGAATAAATAAGATAATTTTAAAAATCTAATTAAGATATATCCAACATAAAGCGAAAAAATTTATATTAATAAACTCTTTAATTCAAAATCTTAATCCTTGGAGAAATAATTAGGAACGTTATATGTAAGACTTAAACTATTCAGAATATAAAAAGATGATGCACTCATGAAATGCCGTATCACCTAACTAAGCATAGTAGGAATTCATGTCAAAATAATGGAAAAAATATGATAGATTAAGGCAGAATTTTGAATATAAAAACTTTAATAAAATTTTTTTAATTTTAACTTTATCTTTTAGAGTAGATATTTTATTAATGTAAATATTTTCAAATTTAAAATGAAAAAAAAGTTGATGTAATTATGAATTTGTATTATTTAATAACCAAAATAAAAAAGTTATCTTTTTTTTAAAAAAAAATGAAAAAAAATTATTAAAACTAAAAATAAACAGTCAAAAAATATTTAATCAAAAATTTATGAATTTGTAGAAATAAAATTTGTATCTTATTAAAATCAGATGAAATATTTTAAATTAAAAATTAAGGAAACAATATGAAAATAAAAGATACATTAAGTTTGAAAGAAACAAATCAAAATTGGCAAAGGTAAAAATCTTAAAATTTTGAAAAAATGCAAATGTTTTAATTTCTTAAACGTTATTTAAACACCTTTCGAATTAGCAAACAAGCGTTTAAAAAACGTTTAAATAAAAAAACTTTTTTCAAATAATACATTTTTTTATGAAAAGTTTTCAAGAACCTTTTAACTGTAGAAAATTAAATTGTGTTTGACCAAACTTTATCAATCTATTAAATTAAAATGAAGATGCAAGAAAAAAAAAAAGTAAATAAGAAGCTCTGAAAAAAATAAATGAAACAACAAAAAATATGTAATACTAAGAATAAAATATCATAGATAAAATTTTAAAAATGAATCTTAAAGGACATTCAAACAATGTAAAAAGTGTCTCATTCTCACCTGATGGTTAATTCCTTGCCAGTGGATCATCTGATAATACTGTCAAAATCTGAAATCTCAAAGATTAGCAAGAAATCGTTACACTTAAAGGACATATAAGCGAAGTAAACAGTATCTCATTCTCACCTGATGGTCAATTCCTAGCTAGTGGATCATCTGATACAACTATCAAAATCTGAAATCTTAAAGATCATCAAGAAATCGTTACACTGAAAGGACATTAACACTATGTAACCAGTATCACATTCTCACCTGATGGTCAATTCCTAGCTAGTGGATCAGATGATGCAGCTATCAAAATCTGAAATCTCAAAGATCATCAAGAAATCGTTACACTTAAAAAACATTCATATGAAGTAAAGAGTATCTCATTCTCACCTGATGGTTAATTTCTTGCCAGTGGATCAATTGATTCAACTATCAAAATCTGAAATCTTAAAGATCATCAAGAATTTGTTACACTGAAAGGACATTCAAGCTCAGTAAACAGTATCTCATTCTCACCTGATGGTCAATTCCTTGCTAGTGGATCAGATGATGCAACTATTAAAATCTGAAATCTCAAAGATTAGCAAGAAATCGTTACACTTAAAGGACATATAAGCGAAGTAAACAGTATCTCATTCTCACCTGATGGTCAATTCCTTGCTAGTGGATCTCATGATAAATCTATTAAAATATGAAATCTCAAAGATCATCAAGAAATCGTTACACTGAAAGGACATTCACACTATGTAACCAGTATCACATTCTCACCTGATGGTCAATTCCTAGCTAGTGGATCAGATGATGCAGCTATCAAAATCTGAAATCTCAAAGATCATCAAGAAATCGTTACACTTAAAAAACATTCATATGAAGTAAAGAGTATCTCATTCTCACCTGATGGTTAATTTCTTGCCAGTGGATCAATTGATTCAACTATCAAAATCTGAAATCTTAAAGATCATCAAGAATTTGTTACACTGAAAGGACATTCAAGCTCAGTAAACAGTATCTCATTCTCACCTGATGGTCAATTCCTTGCTAGTGGATCAGATGATGCAACTATTAAAATCTGAAATCTCAAAGATTAGCAAGAAATCGTTACACTTAAAGGACATATAAGCGAAGTAAACAGTATCTCATTCTCACCTGATGGTCAATTCCTTGCTAGTGGATCTCATGATAAATCTATTAAAATATGAAATCTCAAAGATCATCAAGAAATCGTTACACTGAAAGGACATTCACACTATGTAACCAGTATCTCATTCTCACCTGATGGTCAATTCCTTGCTAGTGGATCTTATGATAAAACTATCAAAATCTGAAATCTCAAAGATTAGCAAGAAATCGTTACACTGAAAGGACATTCACACTATGTAACCAGTATCTCATTCTCACCTGATGGTCAATTTATTGCTAGTGGATCATATGATAAAACTATCAAAATCTGAAATCTTAAAGATCATCAAGAAATCGTTACACTGAAAGGACATTAACACTATGTAACCAGTATCACATTCTCACGTGATGGTCAATTCCTTGCTAGTGGATCAGATGATGCAACTATCAAAATCTGAAATCTCAAAGATCATCAAGAAATCGTTACACTTAAAGGACATATAAGCGAAGTAAAAAGTGTCTCATTCTCACCTGATGGTCAATTCCTTGCCAGTGGATCATCTGATACAACTATCAAAATCTGAAATCTCAAAGATCATCAAGAAATCGTTACACTTAAAGGACATTAACACTGAGTAATGGGTATCTCATTCTCACCTGATGGTCAATTCCTAGCTAGTGGATCATCTGATACAACTATCAAAATCTGAAATCTCAAAGATCATCAAGAAATCGTTACACTTAAAGGACATTCAGACTCAGTAAACAGTATCTCATTCTCACCTGATGGTTAATTCCTAGCTAGTGGATCAGATGATGCAACTATCAAAATCTGAAATCTCAAAGATCATCAAGAAATCGTTACACTGAAAGGACATTCAAGCAATGTAACCAGTATCTCATTCTCACCTGATGGTCAATTTATTGCTAGTGGATCATATGATACAACTATCAAAATCTGAAATCTTAAAGATCATCAAGAAATCGTTACATTGAAAGGACATTCACACTTTTTAAAAAGTATCTCATTCTCACCTGATGGTCAATTCCTTGCCAGTGGATCATCTGATAAATCTATCAAAATCTGAAATCTCAAAGATTAGCAAGAAATCGTTACACTTAAAGGACATATAAGCGAAGTAAACAGTATCTCATTCTCACTTGATGGTCAATTCCTAGCTAGTGGATCATCTGATAAATCTATCAAAATCTGAAATCTTAAAGATCATCAAGAAATCGTTACACTTAAAGGACATTCAAGCAATGTAACCAGTATCTCATTCTCACCTGATGGTCAATTTATTGCTAGTGGATCATATGATACAACTATCAAAATCTGAAATCTTAAAGATCATCAAGAAATCGCTACTCTGAAAGGACATTCACACTATGTAACCAGTATCAAATTTTCACCTGATGGTCAATTTATTGCTAGTGGATCTCATGATAAATCTATCAAAATCTGAAATCTCAAAGATCATCAAGAAATTGTTACACTTAAAGGACATTTCAACAATGTAAAGAGTATCTCATTCTCGCCTGATGGTCAATTCCTTGCTAGTGGATCAGATGATGCAACTATTAAAATCTGAAATCTCAAAGATTAGCAAGAAATCGTTACACTTAAAGGACATATAAGCGAAGTAAAGAGTATCTCATTCTCGCCTGATGGTCAATTCCTTGCTAGTGGATCATCTGATGATACTATCAAAATCTGAAATCTCAAAGATTATCAAGAAATCGTTACACTGAAAGGACATTCAGGCACAGTAAACAGTATCTCATTCTCACCTGATGGTTAATTCCTTGCTAGTGGATCACATGATAAATCTATTAAAATCTGAAATCTCAAAGATCATCAAGAAATTGTTACATTGAAAGGACATTCAGGCACAGTAAACAGTATCTCATTCTCACCTGATGGTTAATTCCTTGCTAGTGGATCATCTGATACAACTATCTAAATTTGTTGTATTTACTTTCTTTTGATACCTAAATCTCTTTTAAGAAGTTCCTTATTAGCAGATTATTTTGCCTTTCATTTGTTTATTGGATTTATTCCTCTCTAAAATATTTAGACCGTTCAATATTTAAGTGTTTGATAGTATTTTTGTTTTCGAAGACCTGAACTCATGTCTTTCTTAAATATTTAAATGACTTCCTTTTTATTCTCTCCTCTTCATTTGGCTAGTTTTTTGGGTTTGAACGATTATGTTTAAAAAGCTTTGGAGCATTAAGATATTTTAATTTCTGTTGACTTTTTAGGTCATTCACCTTTATATTATTCAATTGCTTAGTAGCATTAAAACATTACTGATTTACTCTTAGATTTTATTTCTAGAATTAATTTAGCTGATTTTTCATAACATCGATCTAGTTTTTATTCTCTTGAGGAAGATTTTGCTTTAATTATTACGAACTCTTCTTTAAGAATAAATGATTTTTTTAATTCCTGTCTTTATTTTGATAAAAATGTACATGAGTTTCTTGATATTGAAACAAATAATCGCATTAAATTTAAGGATTATTTTGCTTAATACTTTGACCTTTTTAAAAATAAAAATAATTCAAATTAACTGAATGATAAATAAGGTAATGATCTAAGTAATAGCCCTGGTTCTTTAAACTGCTGGTCATAAATATAGCCTAAAGAACATCTAAGAATTTCCACTTCTTTATTTAAATTACCTTCTGAACCTGGATCTGAAAATAGTATAGATTTATTGAAATCTTTTCTCAATTCTCAGGAAAAAGATTTATATAAGCATAAGATAATAAAAAGTTACATCGATTTTAAGTGAAACTAGTCATGATATATAACGTTTTGATTTTCTATTTTAATATGAATGAATCTTTTTTTAGTTGTTGTGCTGATGAATAAATCCTTTTAATTTTTATATCTAGATTTGTTTTCATTGATTTCAGTCAACCTAGTTTTATTGATTTGAGAGTTGTTACAAGTTAAAGCTACAAAGATATAATATTTTAAGGATCCATGGAATCTTATTGATATAACAAGAATTATTTGTATGATACCATGAATTTATTGTTAATATAACAACATCGCATTCGAAACATTTAATTGAACTTTTTTACTTTTAAACGTGCTACGTGGGATTACTGGCTTCAGAGCATTTTCTCAAACTAGATATTATATAAAACTCATTTTTGACTCTCTTTATAAAATAAGATATTTTCTTTCTATCCTAGTTTACACAACATTATCATTTGGTCTTTTAAATGTAACAGCGAAAGGTGATGATATTACGTTTAAAAACTTATGAATAGCCTCTTTTGGATTAATAGTAGGCGAATCTGATTATTTTATAAAAGATGATTTAGACATTCAGTACACTACATTCTTTTTAGCTATTATTTTAAATGTAGTACTAATGCTTAATATGATCATCTCTATTTTAGGAGATTCATTTGATGAATTTTAAATTTAGCAAGTGTACTATGATTATCAAGAAATGATTGAAGTTATTCTTGAGATTGAATAGATCCTTTCACTTGGAAATAAGCAAAATAAGGCCTTATATCTTCATATATGTGACAATTTATTCCAAGAAGATAGTTTTGGATGGGAAGGCAAAGTTGCGGATGTAAGAGAATGCATAAAAAATACTGAAAATAAAATAAATACAAAAATTGAAGAAAGGAATAACTAATTGAATTCTATTGAGAAACAAATGAAAAAAGTTGATTTGATTTAGGAGAAGATGTAAAAGGTAGATTCGATTTAGGAGAAGATGTAAAAGGTGGATTTAATTTAGGAGAAGATATAAAAGGTGGATTTGATCTAGGAGAAAATGGATTCGATCTAAGAGAAGATGGATTCTATCTAGGAGAAGATGTTAAAAGTGGATTTGATCTAGGAGAAGATGTTAAAAGTGGATTTGATCTAGGAGAAGATGGATTCTATCGTGGAAAATATGCAAAAAGTGGATAAGATCTAGGAGAAGATCGACTTATAAGAGCAGAAGTTAGACTCAATAATTGGAATGATGACTGCAAAACTTTAAAAAACTTAAAACTTTTATAATCGAAATTAAAAATAAATAAATAATTAGATAAATATAAAAATTATATAAAATATAAAAAATTATTAAAAAAAGCATAAGCATATACTATAAATATTATGTTTAATTCCTTGCTATTGTATTATCTTATACAACTATCAAAACCTGAATTCTAAAAGATTATCAAGAAATAGTCACAATTAAAGGATGGAATGTCGAATTAAAAAAAACAAATAGAGCTAAGATTTCTGTGAAAAGTAAGTTAGATAAGAAAAGTCTAAAGAATGAATATGAGTTTCTCTCATGTAGAACAATTTAAAAGTAATTGAATGTTGAGATTAATCAAAATAATAGAGTTAAGATCTCTCTGAAAAGTAGATTTATTACGGAAAGCAAGATACAGAGTCTGAATATTAGTTTCTCGCATGTAGAACAATTCAAAAGTAATTGAGGTTTGAATTTAATCAAAGCAATAGAGTTAAGATCTCTGAGAAAGGTAGATTTAAGACGGAAAAATAGATAAAAAGTCTGAATATGAGTTTCTCAAAATAATTTAGAGATTGTAGTCATTGAATTTTGATTATTAATAAGATAGTATAGATTAATCTCTGAGAAAAGTCAGTTGAAGATGAAAAGTCAGATAAAAGATTTAGGCATTATTTCTTTCACTCTTCAATGGATTTTTGGAAACCCGAATACAATTTTAGATTTGACTTTACTCATAGTTTACCTTTTTCTCATTATCAAATGACTTGAAAGTTAAAAGAAGATATCTATTTTTTTATTCATGCAACAAGACTTTCCTTATTAGTGAAAAAAGGATGCTTTTTCAGTTAATCCAACGTTACAAGGTTAATTATTTAATTTCTTTTGTTTTTATCATTTTATTTTCTTTTAAAGTGTTACTGAACCTCCAAGAAGGGTCAGAAAGTCTAAAAAAGACCATTGCAAGCTAACGTAAAATCTTATCTATCATTAGTTAATTTTATCAAGATTCATGTTCCAGGAAAGATTATTAAATGCTTTATGAATCATTTCATAAAATCAAAGCAGTTAATCTAATCCTTACTATGCAAGCGGACAGAAATTGAAAATGGAATTTATAAAATTAGAAAGCTAGTAAAATTAACAACTTTAAAAAGAGAATAGAGAGTATATAAATTAACCTTTTTTTACAGGAAAAGAAGACATTGAAAGCCTTAAAGAAATGAGAGTCAATATTCGATAGGTAAAAAGTTCTTTTTTATTGAAATCTAATGACATTTATATCTAAAATTTTAGAAATTCAAACAGAAAAAACTTGACTTTATGATTCAAGAAAAATGCAATAAGAATCAAGAAGCTGCAATCTTAAACCAAATATTTATTCAGTCTAATTTGAGAAATCTGTCAAATAAAGTAAGATGCGTTAAGACTAGAATTGGAAGGGATAGAAAGGTAAAACCAGGAGAATCCGAGTTCCCATTCATTTTGTTTAACATTCGGGAACATAAACTTCATTCTTCCGGGCGAGGTTGAATACCATAAAATAAAAGACTTAAATTTATTTGATGTTATTATAAGTATTTGCAGCATTTAAATCATGTAGGGATAAAACATCTGCATAATCACATGATGTAATATTTAAATAAAATATTTATTAATTTTGTTATTAAATGCAGTAAAATAATTTTACTAATTTTTCATTATGTATGTTTTAATTTATAGTTATGAAAGAAACTTTTAAAATGATTTATTTTTAATTAAAACTTAAAATCTTGATAATGTTTTCTTGATAAGAACAAATGTAATAGAAATACTTATAATTTATAAAACATAAATATTTTTAGGTTTTAATTTACTCTGATATTTTCTTCTAATTGCTTAAATAAAGATTTTTGAGTTTTCATATTTTTTGTGCAATGTTTTTATTTCTCTTCATCCATCATAATAAATTTGGTTTTATTTGATTCTATTGAATTTTCAGTAATTATTTATTTTATGAAAATAGTTAAATTTCTAGTTATGCTTCTATATTTTATGCATCTAGTAATTTGCCTTTCAATTTTTATTGCTGTTTTATGATTAAAAGAAGATAAATTTTCAAATTTCAAAGAAAAATTGAATCTTCTCTTATTTGCAAAATTTTTAAGAGTTTGCTTTTGTTTAACTTCTTTATTTCTTTCATAAATTCAGAACAGTTTTAATGAGGTATTCTTCATAAAACAATTAGTAAAAGTCGGAAAGATGGGAATTATTTAGTTAATTTTAATTAGCTTTGAAATAGTTTATATAGAAACATAAAGTTATAAATATATATAATAAAATTGAAATAATTGAAAATTGTATAAAAAAGCTAAATTATTCTTTTGAGTAAGATAAACTTCGATAAGATTTAAATTTCTTGTGGATTTCATAGTTAAAATTGAGATAAATAAAAAAAAACCAAAATCAAGTAAATAAGATATTTTCTCTTTCGCCTTATAAATTAAAAGTTAATCAGGTGTAAGTAAAGTGAGTTTCTTATTTAAATCTAGTTTAAAATAGTAAAAGTCTAATCTAATAATGATTTTAATATTTAAAAGTCTATATAAGAGGTGACAATAAAGAAATAAGTCAGATAGCATTTATTTAATTATTTATAAGATTAAAAAATATTATCGATAATTGTAGATTTTAGATAAAATTCTTATAAATCTTTGTTGTTTAAAAAAATATTTCAATAAATTCAAAAGTTTTTTAATATAGTTTAATATACTTCATGCTTAACTTCTTCCTCAATATCTTCATCACTCCTTTTCTACCTCTATAATCACCTCTTTACCCTACTTTTTTTTAAAACTTTTTCTAATCTCATACTTCCATAAAAGTAATCTATTTTAAAATATTCTTCATTTTAACAGACTCTTACAATACCATTTATAAAAAACTTTTAATCCCATATCTTTACCTTATCATACATATTTACCTTACTTACTAATCTTTCATAACACATCTCTCTAGATATTATTCTCATCTTCCATTTTTTATTCTTCTTTTATATTTTACTTTCCATCATAAATCTTTTTTCCAACTTCTTTACGATTTTTCAATTTCATTTTTGTAGTTTTCCTTTTTTTTTTATTCTTTTTTTTTAGTTCCTCCTTTTCTTATTTCTTTTTTTGATCTAAAAATAGATATTTTAAGTGTTCTTAATTCAAATATTATATAGGGATTTATTTTTCTCTCTATCATGCTTAATATCATATTATTTTAAATGTTTTTGTTTTATGCTAGATTTTTTTTTTAAATCTTAAGATCAATATCTTCTAGTTTTTTTTATATATTTTTTCTCTATTTATTAGTATTTGATTTTGTTCTCGCATTTCTTTTAAATCTTTTTCTATTTTTTATTAGTTTCATTATTAATTATATCTTTATTATTTTTTCTTTTTCTGATTTAATTTTATGTTTAAGTTTTATAATGTTTCTTGTATCTGAAGACTGTTTTCTTGTATGTTTTATATGTAACACTAGCATTCAAAAACGTGTTAAATTTTTCTTATTACTAACATATGCATCGTATCTACTCTTAATCATTTTCTCTTTCTGAGATATCAGCTCTAAAAAATGATAATTGCATTCTTAGTCTATAAATTAATTTTTATTCTTTTTTTAATTTTTTTTTGCTGTTAAATAAGGAATTTTTTAAAATTTAGTCTCGTTTTTATATTCTCTATAAATTATTTCTGCTTTTTTCATATTTTACGTTCTCTATATTTTTCCTTGAAAAATTTTTTTTGTATTTTTTTTAGATTTCTTTAGTATAATTGTTTATGTTAAGATCTTTTATTTATTCATTGTTTATTTCTTAGTATTTTTCAATTTTTTTATTGCTTTTTTATATTTTGAGTTCTATTTTTAACTCTGCTTGAAAAGTTATTTAGAATTTTTTATCTTATCGACTTTTTTCTTTTTTTTATCATTTCTGAATTAATTTTATAACTTTTTGTAGAATTTTAAAAATCTTTATGCTGTTGAATCTTCAAATTTACATCAGTTGAAATCAATATACTATATTTCTTTAAATGATGCTTGTGGAATTTTCAAGTATTTTCTTAGGATTTATCTTTTTGATATTTAGATTTTATTTTTTCATTTTTTATTCCTAATTGAATACTATATGGGATTAATTCGGAGCAATTAATAAGTCTTCATTATAATTTTTATTTTTATAGCTTTCTATGATTTGTTTTAATTATCATGTATTATTAGCAGTTTGCATCTTTTTTATAAATCCTTTTAATCTTTGTTTAATATATCTTAATCTTATATTTCTTAGTATAATTGGTTAGTACTAATTTATCAAATATTTTTTTAATTACGTTTATGAGTGTTATCGGTCTGTAATTTTTTCAATTTTATTTGTTTCCTATTTTGTGAAGCATTATTATTTTAATTTTGTTCATATTTTTAGGTAGTTTTTATTGCTTCTAACAATTTTAGAAAAATTTGCATAGTATTTATCATAGTTCGTGTGATGCGTTTTTTATTAGTTCATTTTATATTGAATCAAATCCTTGAGTCTTATTGTTAGGTAAAAATCTTATTACATCTCATACTTACTAGTAGAGAATATTTTCTCATTTTCTCATTTTCTCATTTTTTATTTTTTTTAATCTTTCTTAATATTTGTTCCATAGATTTTGTCAATTTCTTTATTAATTTTGTTATTTTAGTTTAGAGAAAGAGCTTATTATTTATTAAATACATTTTTCTCCCAATTTTGAATGAAGTCTTCTTATTACATTTTCGTCAGGTTCATTTTTGTTCCTTTTTTGGGTTTAAAATCTTTTTGGCTTAATTGGCCATTTCTGATTATTACCATTTAGGAATATTTATTAGATATTTTTATTTTGCTGTTGTTGTTCTTTTTACATTTTTCTGTACTTGTTTTTTTCTTTTAAATATTTCTTTTTGAGTTTTAATATGTAATCGTTATTTCTATTATATTAATTTATTTCTTACATATACATATTTCTAGCTATATTTTTCTCAGCATCTATTAGTATTATTTTTAAGATATTTTAACCTCTTGTTGTCTTTTAATTCCTACACTATTGAATGCTGATATATGAATTAGATTTATAATAAAGTCGTATTATTCTTCTAGATTTTGTTCATCTATTAATAATTAAAAATTTAATATGTCCCTCTATATTCTTCTTTATAGGAATACTTTCAGATATCTTATTTTAATTTTTTCAATTTATAACTTATTTTAAATTATGTGAACTTGTCAATTTTTTAGATTATTGGTTATCTAATTTAAGTTTATGTTATGAGTAGAAAATGATCTGTTCTTAACCCCATTTCTTCTTAAACGTTAAATCTGAAGTTTTCTTATTGACTGTTTTTTTAATTAGTGAATATATAATCAATTATTTATCTTTGCTTTATTTATTTAATTATATGAGTATTTTATCTTTCTTAGTTTATATCTATTATAAATATTAATGGAATAGCGAGCAAGTGCTTGAATATTAAAGAATTTATCAGAGATAACAGTATAGATATTTTATCAATAAACGAAACCTGATAAAAAGATGACTTTCCTCCAATATTGATAAATGGATTTAAAACATATTTTAAGAACTCAGGAAAAGGATGAGGTGTATGCTTAATTGTAGGAGAAGAATTTAATAGTACAGAAATACATATATAAGTTGAAAAAGAAATAAATAGATTCATAACAATTAAACTGGATAATATTTTAATCACGTCTTATTACATGCCTGATAGTGAAAAAGTTAAGATGTTAAAGATTTAGTTTATGAACAACTAAATACATTGCTGAATTTATATAATGATAATCCACATATACTAATGGGAGATTTCAATGCTCTTTTATAAGGTTTCGGTGATAATCCTGAAAATGCTTATGATAATACTATTAGGCTATAAGAATTCTTACTATAAAACGATCTTGAGATAGTGAATGATAGCAACATTAATACATTTATTCACAAAGGAACTGGAAAAACGTATTGTAATGATTATATCATCATAAACAACCATTTGAACGTTAATTAGTTTGCAAATTTCACTGCTATAATAATAGTTTATTTTCTGATCATATTCCAATCACTGTCAACTTTATCAATAATTCTATAGTTTATTGGAAAAAGATAACTCAGAGAAAATATAAAATAAATAGGTTATAAGATGCAATAGATAGGCAAAAATATTAATAATCTTTCCTAAAAACTTATCTAGAATTCTTTTAAATAGATTAAGATAATCTTAAAGATTAATATGAATGCATCAAAAGTAATATTTAAGACAATGCTGATCAAACATTAGGTTCGTTTATTCCAGACTCTAATTATAACAAACTTCCTCGAGCTCTCACAAAGAAATATATAGAGGCAAAAAGAGCTAACTCAGAATATAAGGAAGCTCACATAAAATTTGGAAGAATAGACTAGCAAGTAACTAATCTTCATGAGGCAGCAAAACGACTTTGGAAAGACTTCAAGTATAATCTATGAAAATTTAAAAAAAAACAAAGCAAAAAAAAAATTTCTACTTCTTAATGGAGATTCTAAGGAAATTTTTCACAAGCTAAGAAAATTTTAAATCCTTTGAAGAGAAATACTATGAACTTTAATTAAGAAATCAAAAATAAATTCATTGAATCATGGGAAAATTGTGTTTTTAACAAGCATTCTAATCTAACTCAAGAATAGATAAATCTTAGTAATTAAAAAATAGATAAAATATACGATAATATTTAAGAAATTAAAGATTATCCACTCTCGTATTTGTAAGGATTTGATCTTTTTACCATAAAAGAAATTCCGAATCGAAAAGCAGCTGGTCCAGATGGAATAAAAGGCGAATTTCTGAAATATGGTGGATAATATTTATTAATAATTCTTCATTCTTTTCTGAATAATATGCTAAGACTTGGAAGAATCCCTTAGGAATTAGATATATCGGTGATAATTCCAATATTTAAAAAAGGAAATAAAGATGATTGGAAAAACTGACTACCTATTTCTCTTATTAATACTATTTTAAAACTATATGATAAAGCTTTAACAAAAAGACTATACAATCTGATTTATTAGAGAAATTTGATTCACCCTTCATAAATGGGATTTATGAAAAAAAGATAAACAACTTAATAAATTTGAATAATATAGCAAATAATTGATAACTATCGGAAATGTGCTAAAAGTAAGACTAAATTGATAGCAACACTGATAGACGTAAAAAAAATGTTTGACTCAATAGAAAGAAGACTCTTGTTTGATTAACTTAAGAGAGTTAAACTACCACTTGGAATAATAATAGCATTAGAATCGTTTTATAAAAACATAAATTCTTCGTTTATCATAGATGGTAAGAGCACCGGAATTTTATAATTCAACAATGGAGTTATGTAAGGAAGTTCTCATGGACCAGTTTTAGCATTATTGTATTATGACATAGTAATTAGATATCTGGAAAGTAAAAGTAACTAATTGGGATTTAAATGCCAGGATTCAAGTATTAGCTTCGCTTGTAGAGGATGGGCAGATTATCTTATTCTTCTTTCCAAATCTGCAAAGTAGATGTAGAATTTAATAAATGAATCAAATAAAGTTTTTGTATGAACACATTTAAAGATCAATGCTACCAAATCTGAATGCATCTAATTTCTAAAGAAGAATCAGAAATAATAAATTATAAATTTATGATTAGGAAATTAACCAATTGCTTAAAAAGAGCAAGTAACATATTTAGGAGTTATTCTACATCAGAAGAAGAACTTAAATCTCCATTGCAAAGAAATTTCATTCAAATATATAGCTGCAATGAAGAAAGCCGTTTTTTAACTGATGAGATATAAGAATGTAACTCCTTGACATTTTAAAACTTTATGTAGACTTTTTACATTACCTAAAGCAGAATATGGAGGAGACTTAGTACCATGAAGTATTCAAAAAGGAGTAACTGGAGTTCTGAACAGAATAGAATCAAGCACGAGATTAATTGCAAGAAAAACTTTTTAAGTAGCAACTTCAACATTTAATGAATCATGTTATATAGACCTTAATTGATTACCTTTTAAGCACATTATGGCTATAAAATTCTTCAGATTCTACCATAAAATTAAATAAGAAAGTACTGATTTTCCAAGATCAACAATAGGCTCTCTTTTCATTAATATATGGAAAAAAGGATTTCAATACTACGATTAAGTGTAGCAATTATCAGACCTTTATAATATTGATCTGCAGAATTAATAGAATAATACCAATCTTAAAACTTTTACTAAACATGTAAGAGAAAAAATACAACAATATTTCTACAAAGTAGCTACTAAAAAATTTATGAGAATGAAAACAGCTAAAGTATATACCGAATAATTTGGTAATCTTTAACAATTTCCACAAATTACTTATACTAAATTAAACAAATAGTATAGACGAGAAATTATCAGTATATATAAACTTAGAAACTAAACTTATAATTTCCGTAAGGATCTTTAAGATCGTCATTACCCCATTGATAATCCCTATTGTATGTGTGGAGAGTATGAAACTTTCGAGCATATCTTTAAATGTGTGTACTATTCTAATATAATGAATTGATTATCGGAAAAGATCGGAAATTATGACTTAAGGTGCCTTATACTATACGATCAAGAATATCTAAACTCATTTTCAAGGTCTAAATAGGAGTATTTAGACTTATAGATTAAAATATTTCATAAGAAGCTAATGAAAAGGAGACTTGAGATTCTAGAAATGGAGAAAGCAAAAAAGGAAGAAGCTAAAGATAAATAGAAAGAAGAACTAATTAAAGAAAAATGATGAAATGTAAACAAGATTAAAAAACTATTTAAAAACATTTACTAACGTCTATAATTGAAAAAAGCAATTCTTGCAATTAAAGACGTCAAAAAACTCTTTTAGTTTAAATTTAATTAAATTTAATGATAATCATTAGATAAAGTTAAATAGGTATGTGAATATTAAAGAAATACTAACATATAGAAGAGAATTAAATTTGCTAATTTTTCATTTAAGAAAAATCAGTCTAAATACAAAACATAGCTTTAAATAGGAAAATAGGCTTTTAATTAAGAACATGAGGATATCAAATTAAACCTTGCGGGATTTTTTAATAATGGTTGGAATTAGTAGAGAAAGAGAAGAATGGATACAATTATGACTAACTTAGCTTCATGTTATATAGAAAAATAATTAATAAATATTCTAAAATAGCAGAGAATGGAATAGTAATGTATGAGAGTCTATATATTTTAGTTATCTTAATGGCAATCATCAGTTTATTAACTCTTAACTGATACTTTAGTATCGAAATCATATTTTTTAATTTCTAAATAAGATTGATTTGGTTCTAAGAGGTTTTATGAATAAATAACAATTTGGGATTTTTGAGGAAGAATAAGCCTTGGAAAAATAGGATGTAGGTATTTATATCAAGAAACTTTCATATACTCTAGTTAAGTCTAAAATTATAGGCTTAAAAACTGGGCGATCTACACTTTGTTTAAAGACAATAAATATAAAAAAGAAAATAGTAAATGACAATATTTTATGCTTTATTGACTTAAGCTTACTTTAGTATTTTTTATATATCTTTATGCTAAACCTAAAAATCTTTAAATGCTTTGAAATTCAGGTTCAAACTCATTTTAAAAGGACTAAATTTTGTGCAGTATAATTGAGTTTAGATATGTCAATTGAAAGTTAGAAAGCCTATTAGTTAGACCTTAAAGAAAATTAAGAGTAATGGCAAGTGTCTAGTTAATAAGCTAATAATATCCAAAATTAACTTCTTTAAACAGCTTTATAGAAATAATCTTGCAAAAATGCTTTAAATAATATCCCTTTATTAATTAAATAAAATAGCAAATATAATTCACCTCTTATCTCTTTCCCTTAGCTCCCCAGTAAAATACTAAGTAATTAAAATTCTTCCTTAAATATACTTTCATAGATGAAATCAATTAAGCGATATATTTGTTATATTTAAAGATACTAAGCTGATTTATATCAACTCAAGCTTAATCTTTCTATTTAAATCCTAAATAGAGATTAACTAAATACCTTTAGCTTATATCTTATCTAAATTTATCCTTTAATTTTTTAACTTAGATAGAGAAAAATGAAATTAAGTTGGTTATCCTATTTATTCGCTTTTAAAGACATTATGTAAAATCATTGGAATAAGTAAAAAATAGATCCCTTTGCAGTACAAATTACAGAAATATAGACAAACTCAGTAAAGATTAATGAATATTTCTCTTATAGCCTGCTACCTTCTCTATTCACATAATATGAATAAAGAGATATAATTTGGATCACATTGAATAAAATGTTGACTATATCAATTTCCAGGTTTGTTAATTATTTTTCTCTTAATGAAAGAAATAAAAAAATAAACTGATAGCATAACAAAAAAGCTAAAGTAGCCTGTATTATAATAGTGTAGTATATAAGAAAAAACTTAATTAGTTCTGGAAATAATTTATCATATAGATTATTTTTATAATTTTAAAAGCATAAATAAAGTAAAATAATAAGCCTTATTATATACCATTTAATCAATATTTTAATATTTTTTATCTATTAAACTACTAATTCAATAAAAATAATTTTATAACATCATATCATTGTAATTTTTCAATTTTTCAATTTCTCTATTTTATATTCATTATAATAAATGGAGAGCCTAAATTATAATTCTCTGATCTGAAAATATAATTTGATATAAAAGTTAATAATCTAGTAACTTAATTAGTTTAAATGTCTTTCAAATATTATAATAAAAATATCATCAGTTTACTATTTTATAAGGCAAGTAAAGCTAATTTTTAGTTTCTTTTTTAAATAAAACTCTAATAAATTTCTAAATATACTACTATCTAAATTATGAATATCTTTAACCTATATTTATAATTATTATTCTTATTTATTTTATACTTTGTTGATAATATATTTAATTTATTATCTAATCTAAGGAGTTTTTATTTCATAATTGCTCTATTTAAACTACAATCAATAAATAGTATCAAGATAATTAAAATTATTCTTGCTGCTTAAAGAAAAATCTTCTTTGCTGGTAATATTTTATGAACTAATGCTTAATTTAAACATACTCTTAAATAGTAAATTATTGAATTAGATGGTATTTTTATTTATCAATATCTAGTTAAATATTTAAAATTATATATCATCCAACAATTATTTACTTAATTTATATTTGGCTATCTTTCCTCCAGTCTCTCTTAAATTAATCTATTTAAGTTTTATTTTTACTAATAAATTAAAATATTTACCCATTACTCATATTTACTTTAAAGTTTTATAATACCCTGAATCAACATTATTTAATACTCTTTATATTTACCAAATTAGTATTAAAATTAAAAATTATTAACTATCCAATTATTCTTAAATATTTGCTTATTAAATTAGTTTTTCTTTTAAGAGACTATTAATTTATTGCTTTAGATATAAAAATTAATTTAAATATAGTTAAGATAAAAGCTATGTATTAGATATGACACAAGTGACTAAAATAGTGATATTTGTTCTAGATTTGTTATTATTTTCATAGGATTAAGATATTAACTATTAATGGAAAGCTATAAGAGTATATATGTTTATTAGACAAATAGAAACTAAGGTAAAGATATTTAGAAATAAAGAGTTTATATTTATTTAAATGATTCTATTAATTAAATGAAATGTAGATATGAGAAATGATATTGCCATTATATATTACAAGCTAATTATTAATAAGAAAATATGAGGATTATTTCATTTTTTCATACTTCTTTTTATTTTTATTTAGATAAAAAAGAATAAATGAAAAGTTACAAAATATCTATAATTTTACTAAGAAAAATTAAGATCTAAACCAGAAATAAAGTAACAGTAACTGGAATCTTAGATATCAAGTCAAGTTAAAAAACTACGAGAAATTAAAATAATAATTCGATAATTACAATGGACAATAAATCCACATAGTAGTAAGAAGACAGAGATAGATAAATATAGGCACACAGGTATATCAAATCTAATATTTTCATAAAAAAGAGAATATATGATTCCTACAATAAATAGACTAATTTAAAAAACTCACATTTACGTAAGAAATTGTTAAAAATAAAAGTGGAAAAAGTATAATAATTTTATCCATAATCTTAATCTAATTTAGATAGGAATTTTTAATGATATCTGAAATAAATAAGATAATTCTCTTGATTTTTAAAGTAAAAGAATAAAAAATGCAAAATAAAAAGATAAATCAAAGATTGGAAAAACTTAATGTTCTATTCTTACAAAATAATAACAGAATTTAAGTGAAAAATTGTTAATTTTGTAAATCTTCCTAGAATCTGACAAATGAAGACTTAGCTTCAAAAGTAAATAAATATATTTGAAGTTAGTTATCAATAATAAAAACTTCAATTGAAGTTTATTAAAGAAAACAATTTTAACTCAATGATTATTTCAAAATTGGATGATGAGACTTTAAGAATTTTTTTATTTTCAATGTGCTTTTAAAGAAACATATGATTAAAATAGCACTACAGAAGACGTTGGATTTTAGTGGTATATGTGATTTGCTTCAAATATTCTGGTTTACATAATAAAGTAAATAAAATTAGCTAAATTTATTAGATAAATTGCTATCATTCACTACAAGCTTTTTCGAAACTATCGATATAACATTTTAAATTAATTTCTTTCAGGAAAAGCAAAATTTTTGAGTTAAAATTTAAATTATTTGGCTTCATTAAATTTTTTTCATTAAAGCTTGCTAAAATTAAAAAATATCTTATTTTTCAATTAAAAAAACAAAAAAAAATGAAAATTTGTAATTTTTAAACTTTTGATTTCAAAATAAATTAAGTAATTATTTAATAAAAGGTTTAAATGTAAGAGATTATAAAAACTTATAAAATAATTTTTAAGATCCTCCAAGAGATTATTCGTTATAATGTTTAAGATCCTTAAGTTGATATGAAACCTATTATCAATCTATTAGTATATTTCTTTTACTTATTGAAGTTAACTTAAATAAAGCGTGATATTATAAATTATTTCAAAATTATTAATAGAGTAAATAATAAAACTTAGGATATATGAAAAGTTATTAATATATATTAAAAACTAATACTTATTTACTAAATAATAATATATATTATTATTTATTTTATATGAAGATTACTATTATTCGGTAAATCAGATACTTTTATCATTTTTTTATTTCTTATTTAATTGAACAAATTTTCTATATAAGAGTGAAACAAGCAAGACTTTATCCTTTATGAAAAATAATTGTTATATATTATATTTTTATAGAATGTTGATTGAACCATCTGGTATTTTTTAAGGTATGTACTTAAATTCTAATACTAATTTAAATAACTATTAATCATTAAGATTAATTTTAAGTTCTACGGCATCAAATTAATTTCATAGTTATCTTAATAAGTTTTATTAAAGAAAATAAAATAAGTATCACTAAAATAAATAATCTTTAATATCTAATAGATAAAATAGATTTTTATCCAATAAAATTAAGTTTTCTACTTTCACTTAGCAATTTAATTAGAATAGTCTTGTCAACTTGAATAATTTATTATAATTTATAAAATGATTTTCTACTTATAATATTTAGTTACTTAACAAGTAGGATTATTAAAAGACCAAGGTAATTGTTCTTAAACTATATCTGGTTGTGCTTATTGCGATTCTTACTGCCTATTTGTTTAAAGTGCTAAACTAATTACTAAGTAAAACAGATATGTTGATTAATGTGATGGAGATTAATATTTACCTTTTAATGAAACTATATACTTTCCTTGTGCATTAAATTTACAAGGATATAAAAAATGTAGTCTTAATGGAACAGTTTGCATACAATCTTACAAAGAGTATTCACTATAAAATGGAATTTTTATTAAGTGTCCTATTGGATATTAAGATTACAATAATAATGGTATATACTTACCATATTCAGAAGCAATATAAGATTGCTTACTATGTTAATAAGACAAACCATAGTGTTTATTTGTATATACAGCAAATTTTTATTAGATGAAAAGTGTTTTGATAATCGTGGAGAAAATAAATTAACTTAAATTTAGCATAAAGTTAATTAAATCATTGACAAGATTTTAGCAAATAAAACAAGTAAAAAGCAAATTTTTAACTATTTTCAATTTATTTCGCCATTTAAAGTCTCATAATGAAATTAGCAACTGTTCTGATGTTCTTCCAAGTTGTTCAAATTGTGACTGAAGTAAAGCTCAATGCTTAGAATGCTATTACTGATCTTATCTGACAATTGGAGCTTGCATAAATTACTGTTAATATGATTAAATATAATATAAATTATTATTAATGGCTATTGTATTACATATAATCATAAAGTTCCTGGCTGTAAAATATGTAATAATAATAGATAAAATTGCAAAGAATGAGAACTAGACAATAAAATTTACAAAGAATATTGCTATTAAACATTTCCTTTTTATGAAAATGTAAATAGAATATGTGAATCTTTTTGTAAAGCTTGAAATTGAAAATAACGTGTTGAATGTGGTTAAGGTTATGACTTAAAACATAATGAGTGCTATTAGTGTAGCGACAATATACCGGGTTGCGATATTTGAAGTTTAGATGGAGTAACATGCTAAAAACGTTTAGATTCTTTTAATCTATCAAATATAAACTCATTTGAGATAGTAAAGATAAATCTTTAGAATAATTTTTATATTAAGATTATAATAACACTGGAGTATTTTCAAAATGCTTTTAAGCTAATTCTGGTTGTTTATACTGTGATAATAATGAACCTATTTGTTTAAAATGTGAAAATAAACTATTAAGTAAAAACAGATGTGTAGATTAGTGTGACGGCGATGAATATGTTTTTAATGAAACAACATGCTATCCTTGTACTTTTACTATTTAAGGGTGTAAAAAATGTAATATTTAAGGAATAATATATATGTAATGCTATGAAGGATATTCACTTTAGAGTGGTATGTGCTTTGAATTTCTTTTAGGTTATTAAGATTATAATAATAAAGGTAGATGCTTATCTTGTTCAGAAGAAATAAAAGACTGTTTATTGTGTCAAGCAGGTATAAAAAAGAATGCTTATTTTGTGCTTATATTAAAAAGTGTCAAATGGAAATTGTGTTGATCTTTGCTAAGAAGATCTTATAAGCTACGACTTTTATTATTATAAAACAGGATGAATCTTAGAATTTTTAAGAAATAGACTTTGATTCAGAAGAAAGAACGAATAAAAAACAATGTTGTTTATTCTTTAAAATAATTGGGAAATATTTAAATTAAATACAGTATAAACTATACTTTTGAAAGTCCAATTTAGGTATAAAACTAAGAATGCTTGGTTTGCATTAATAAAGTATATGGTTGCTCAGAATGCAATTATTAAAATAATGTTTGTACAAAATATTAAGAAGGATACAAATTTTTATAATGGTTAATGCTAATAATCCTGTTCCTAATAGTTTAAGATTATGATGAAGATAACATATGTTAAGAATGTAACTAAGCTATTTATGGCTGCTAAAACTATAGTTAAAATTCAATTTAATGCTTAAAAAGTTATGATTAGCAAAGTTTAGTTAATGAACATGTGTAGATATATGTGAATAAGGATTTTATTTAGAATGAGATTAGTAAGGTAATCAAGAATGTGTTCCATGTTAAAATCGATTTTAAAACTGTGAAATCTGCGATAAAAATAATTGAAAAGTACTAAATGCTTATACAATTTGTTTTTGCTTGAAGAAGAATGCTATCGAGATTGTCCTGATGGATATAAATTATCAATAGAAAACGAACAGTGTGTTCCTCGTCGCAAATAATAATATGGAAATGATTGTATAGGTTTTGAAAGTGGATATTTTTTAATGGAAAATAGATATTATAAGTGCAACAAGAAAGGTCTAATTGTATAAAGTATAGTTGTCAAGGAGATATTTGCGAATAGTTTGAAGATAAAATGATGTTATTTGATGTTATGTGCTGACCATTATGTCAAAATTAGAATCTACAAAGCTATAATGATTCTTTAATATGCAATCTTTATCTTAAAAATTTACTTAACTGTAATTACTTCGATTCTTAGCTTATTATCTGCTTATAAAGTGAAAATAAACTTTTAAGTAAAAACAGATGTGTAAATTAATGTGATGATGATGATTTTTTACCTTCTAAAGGAACTTAATGCATACCTTGTGCTTTTATTTACAAGGATGTAAAATATGTAGCTATTAAGATACATTTTGTACATAATGCTATGAAGGATATCCATCACAGAACGGAATCTGTATTTAATGTCCTTTTGGATACTAAGATTATAATAGTACCGGTAGATGCTTATCTTGCTAATAAGCAATATCTGATTGTTTTCTATGTCAAGCAGATAAAAAAGAATGTTTGCTTTGTAATTATAAAAAGTTTTATCTAGTGCTAATGTTTAAAACATTAAGCATAAGGTTAGTATTCATAGAATTAATTAATTGATTATAACTAATTTTTCAACACGTTTTTAGATATAAAAGTAAATTATTCGATACCATAAGATGAAAGTATCTTCTATTTCTCATATTTTTCTTATTAGTATTAAGCAAAAGAATATTATTAGTAGTACTATTATTCTACTAAATTCACTATTTAGTTTTTTTCAAAATGAGTGCTAATGTAAAAATTGTTCTTAAATGATTGAAAATTGTTAATCTTGCAATCACAAAAATAATTATGCTATTAATGCGCCGAAGGATATATATTATTCGATAATTAATGCTTTAAAAACTGCTCCTTAAGATATTTTTCTAGCGATGGAGAAAATTGCTTACCATGTTAAGGTTCTAAAAAAACCGCAAGAAATGTAGTATAAATGGTCAGATATGTAAATAATGTAAGAAATAATATGATTTGAATAATAATATATGCTCGATGGTATGTCCTAATGTCTTATAACCAGATGAAAATGAAAAATGCGATCTTAATTGTATTAAGCAAAATAATAATATTTGTTTATAATGTAATGAAGACTTTTATTAATACAATCATACTTGATACAGCTGTAATTAAAAAGTTCAAAATTGCTTTTAATGTGATAAGGCCGAAAATAAAGGTAATAAATGCTAGTAAAATTTCAAGTGATTTAAAAATACTTGATTATCTAGTTGCTCTGCCAACTACTAGGATTATGAAGGTAATGGAAAATGTCAAAATTGCTAAAATAAATTCCCAAATAGTATTTAATGTGACTAATCATAACCTTTATGCCTTTCTTGTGTAAGTAAATTCTTAGCAAATGGTAAGTTTGCCGATAATTGTCCTGAAGGATAATTTAATCTTCTCCAAAGGAAGATATGTAAAGCTTGTAGCAATTTCGTTTTATGTTGCTAAAATCGTAGCTAAGATGGTACAAGTTATTATAAATGTGTTTTTGGATATAATTAATCTAATAATTAGTACATTTAATCGCTATGCTCTTAGTCATAATAAGATCATGAAGGTAGTAGAATTTTTCAAAAATATTCAGCTGCAATACCATTCTTTGTTTCTTGTAAAACAAACTCATATTGCAATGACTGCACTATCAAATACTTAACAAGCAGAATATGCTCAGATAAATGCTAAGAGAGATATCAAGATATAGACATAGATAAAAATGCTGGCCTTGCCACTAGGTATTTTCAAATTGAGAAAAATACCCTTAAGATGGATAATAATGCTTGAATTGCGAATATCCTTACAAATTATCCTAGAACTAATGTTATTTATCTTGTTCTCTAGGATTTCAAGATTTTGATGGAGATAAAAAATGTGAGCCATGTTCTTAGCAATGGTCTTTTTGCTCTAAATGCAATGATAATTAGTGTTTAGCTTGTAATAAAAAAGAAAAACTAAGGTTAGATAAAACTTGCTAAGATACATATGGTACAAATGAATAAGATGCTGATAAAAATAAAATTGTAACATTTGCTCAATCTAGTAAAGGAAGTGCTTAATGTAATAATTAAGGAAAGCGCAATCAGTGTGAAATAATTAAGTTGTCTAAGCATACTTGTCTTGTCGTAGTCTTGAAACAGAGTAGGATAAAGATTAAGATAGAAAAGTGAAAATTTGTAGTAAAGTAGAATCG
The DNA here is from genome assembly GCA_946699065.1 of Loxodes magnus. NCBI lineage: Eukaryota > Ciliophora > Karyorelictea > Loxodida > Loxodidae > Loxodes > Loxodes magnus. The sequence continues at coordinate 47,327 of CAMPDV010001870.1, read as the reverse complement.
AACTAAAAAAATGTTCGGAAATGGGAATTTGAAACAAATGTGAATAATTTTATAAATATAAATTTATAAAGCATGCTCTCTATTAAGCGGTACTAAAGAATATAGTTGGTAATAGAACTTGCCAAAAATATTTCAAAATAATATGAAATTGTAAAAAATTTTAGAAGTAGAATGTTTAGATGATGACTCATCCTGTAAAAAACGCACAAATAATCAAAATTTTAAGAAGATAAATGCATAGATGAATATCCCTCTAAATTAGTTGATTAAGAAAAAATGTTAAAATAAATGTGTTCAACAGATTAGTATGCTAATTTAGAAAAAAAATATTAAAACCATGATAAAAATTGAAAATGTTGAAATCTCTTATAACACATATCTTTATCATCTAAACTTTTTATCAATTTTCCATCATAAATTTTTTTTCCATCTTTTTTACGATTTTTCAATTTTATTTTCGATTTCTTCATTTTATTTCTCTTTTCGACAATTGTTAAAATTTCAATTATCATCTTTTCATTTACCCTTTACTTCTTCATTTCTTTATTATTTTTTTATTATTCCTCCTTTTCTACTCGTATATTCACATCTTTACTATTTTAAACTAATATTTATCTACTTTCTATTCCACCTCTTACAAAAAATAATTAAAGTCACCTCTTTCAAGACCTCACTATTCTTCAAAAACCTAATTTACCTTTTCTTATTTTCGTACTTTTTTTTTCAAAGAAACCTTAATATCCAATCTCTTATAACACATATCTTTATCATCTAAACTTTTTATCAATTTTCCATCATAAATTTTTTTTCCATCTTTTTTACGATTTTTCAATTTTATTTTCGATTTCTTCATTTTATTTCTCTTTTCGACAATTGTTAAAATTTCAATTATCATCTTTTCATTTACCCTTTACTTCTTCATTTCTTTATTATTTTTTTATTATTCCTCCTTTTCTACTCGTATATTCACATCTTTACTATTTTAAACTAATATTTATCTACTTTCTATTCCACCTCTTACAAAAAATAATTAAAGTCACCTCTTTCAAGACCTCACTATTCTTCAAAAACCTAATTTACCTTTTCTTATTTTCGTACTTTTTTTTTCAAAGAAACCTTAATATCCAATCTCTTATAACACATATCTTTATCATCTAAACTTTTTATCAATTTTCCATCATAAATTTTTTTTCCATCTTTTTTACGATTTTTCAATTTTATTTTCGATTTCTTCATTTTATTTCTCTTTTCGACAATTGTTAAAATTTCAATTATCATCTTTTCATTTACCCTTTACTTCTTCATTTCTTTATTATTTTTTTATTATTCCTCCTTTTCTACTCATATATTCACATCTTTACTATTTTAAACTAATATTTATCTACTTTCTATTCCACCTCTTACAAAAAATAATTAAAGTCACCTCTTTCAAGACCTCACTATTCTTCAAAAACCTAATTTACCTTTTCTTATTTTCGTACTTTTTTTTTCAAAGAAACCTTAATATCCAATCTCTTATAACACATATCTTTATCATCTAAACTTTTTATCAATTTTCCATCATAAATTTTTTTTCCATCTTTTTTACGATTTTTCAATTTTATTTTCGATTTCTTCATTTTATTTCTCTTTTCGACAATTGTTAAAATTTCAATTATCATCTTTTCATTTACCCTTTACTTCTTCATTTCTTTATTATTTTTTTATTATTCCTCCTTTTCTACTCGTATATTCACATCTTTACTATTTTAAACTAATATTTATCTACTTTCTATTCCACCTCTTACAAAAAATAATTAAAGTCACCTCTTTCAAGACCTCACTATTCTTCAAAAACCTAATTTACCTTTTCTTATTTTCGTACTTTTTTTTTCAAAGAAACCTTAATATCCAATCTCTTATAACACATATCTTTATCATCTAAACTTTTTATCAATTTTCCATCATAAATTTTTTTTCCATCTTTTTTACGATTTTTCAATTTTATTTTCGATTTCTTCATTTTATTTCTCTTTTCGACAATTGTTAAAATTTCAATTATCATCTTTTCATTTACCCTTTACTTCTTCATTTCTTTATTATTTTTTTATTATTCCTCCTTTTCTACTCGTATATTCACATCTTTACTATTTTAAACTAATATTTATCTACTTTCTATTCCACCTCTTACAAAAAATAATTAAAGTCACCTCTTTCAAGACCTCACTATTCTTCAAAAACCTAATTTACCTTTTCTTATTTTCGTACTTTTTTTTTCAAAGAAACCTTAATATCCAATCTCTTATAACACATATCTTTATCATCTAAACTTTTTATCAATTTTCCATCATAAATTTTTTTTCCATCTTTTTTACGATTTTTCAATTTTATTTTCGATTTCTTCATTTTATTTCTCTTTTCGACAATTGTTAAAATTTCAATTATCATCTTTTCATTTACCCTTTACTTCTTCATTTCTTTATTATTTTTTTATTATTCCTCCTTTTCTACTCATATATTCACATCTTTACTATTTTAAACTAATATTTATCTACTTTCTATTCCACCTCTTACAAAAAATAATTAAAGTCACCTCTTTCAAGACCTCACTATTCTTCAAAAACCTAATTTACCTTTTCTTATTTTCGTACTTTTTTTTTCAAAGAAACCTTAATATCCAATCTCTTATAACACATATCTTTATCATCTAAACTTTTTATCAATTTTCCATCATAAATTTTTTTTCCATCTTTTTTACGATTTTTCAATTTTATTTTCGATTTCTTCATTTTATTTCTCTTTTCGACAATTGTTAAAATTTCAATTATCATCTTTTCATTTACCCTTTACTTCTTCATTTCTTTATTATTTTTTTATTATTCCTCCTTTTCTACTCATATATTCACATCTTTACTATTTTAAACTAATATTTATCTACTTTCTATTCCACCTCTTACAAAAAATAATTAAAGTCACCTCTTTCAAGACCTCACTATTCTTCAAAAACCTAATTTACCTTTTCTTATTTTCGTACTTTTTTTTTCAAAGAAACCTTAATATCCAATCTCTTATAACACATATCTTTATCATCTAAACTTTTTATCAATTTTCCATCATAAATTTTTTTTCCATCTTTTTTACGATTTTTCAATTTTATTTTCGATTTCTTCATTTTATTTCTCTTTTCGACAATTGTTAAAATTTCAATTATCATCTTTTCATTTACCCTTTACTTCTTCATTTCTTTATTATTTTTTTATTATTCCTCCTTTTCTACTCATATATTCACATCTTTACTATTTTAAACTAATATTTATCTACTTTCTATTCCACCTCTTACAAAAAATAATTAAAGTCACCTCTTTCAAGACCTCACTATTCTTCAAAAACCTAATTTACCTTTTCTTATTTTCGTACTTTTTTTTTCAAAGAAACCTTAATATCCAATCTCTTATAACACATATCTTTATCATCTAAACTTTTTATCAATTTTCCATCATAAATTTTTTTTCCATCTTTTTTACGATTTTTCAATTTTATTTTCGATTTCTTCATTTTATTTCTCTTTTCGACAATTGTTAAAATTTCAATTATCATCTTTTCATTTACCCTTTACTTCTTCATTTCTTTATTATTTTTTTATTATTCCTCCTTTTCTACTCGTATATTCACATCTTTACTATTTTAAACTAATATTTATCTACTTTCTATTCCACCTCTTACAAAAAATAATTAAAGTCACCTCTTTCAAGACCTCACTATTCTTCAAAAACCTAATTTACCTTTTCTTATTTTCGTACTTTTTTTTTCAAAGAAACCTTAATATCCAATCTCTTATAACACATATCTTTATCATCTAAACTTTTTATCAATTTTCCATCATAAATTTTTTTTCCATCTTTTTTACGATTTTTCAATTTTATTTTCGATTTCTTCATTTTATTTCTCTTTTCGACAATTGTTAAAATTTCAATTATCATCTTTTCATTTACCCTTTACTTCTTCATTTCTTTATTATTTTTTTATTATTCCTCCTTTTCTACTCGTATATTCACATCTTTACTATTTTAAACTAATATTTATCTACTTTCTATTCCACCTCTTACAAAAAATAATTAAAGTCACCTCTTTCAAGACCTCACTATTCTTCAAAAACCTAATTTACCTTTTCTTATTTTCGTACTTTTTTTTTCAAAGAAACCTTAATATCCAATCTCTTATAACACATATCTTTATCATCTAAACTTTTTATCAATTTTCCATCATAAATTTTTTTTCCATCTTTTTTACGATTTTTCAATTTTATTTTCGATTTCTTCATTTTATTTCTCTTTTCGACAATTGTTAAAATTTCAATTATCATCTTTTCATTTACCCTTTACTTCTTCATTTCTTTATTATTTTTTTATTATTCCTCCTTTTCTACTCATATATTCACATCTTTACTATTTTAAACTAATATTTATCTACTTTCTATTCCACCTCTTACAAAAAATAATTAAAGTCACCTCTTTCAAGACCTCACTATTCTTCAAAAACCTAATTTACCTTTTCTTATTTTCGTACTTTTTTTTTCAAAGAAACCTTAATATCCAATCTCTTATAACACATATCTTTATCATCTAAACTTTTTATCAATTTTCCATCATAAATTTTTTTTCCATCTTTTTTACGATTTTTCAATTTTATTTTCGATTTCTTCATTTTATTTCTCTTTTCGACAATTGTTAAAATTTCAATTATCATCTTTTCATTTACCCTTTACTTCTTCATTTCTTTATTATTTTTTTATTATTCCTCCTTTTCTACTCGTATATTCACATCTTTACTATTTTAAACTAATATTTATCTACTTTCTATTCCACCTCTTACAAAAAATAATTAAAGTCACCTCTTTCAAGACCTCACTATTCTTCAAAAACCTAATTTACCTTTTCTTATTTTCGTACTTTTTTTTTCAAAGAAACCTTAATATCCAATCTCTTATAACACATATCTTTATCATCTAAACTTTTTATCAATTTTCCATCATAAATTTTTTTTCCATCTTTTTTACGATTTTTCAATTTTATTTTCGATTTCTTCATTTTATTTCTCTTTTCGACAATTGTTAAAATTTCAATTATCATCTTTTCATTTACCCTTTACTTCTTCATTTCTTTATTATTTTTTTATTATTCCTCCTTTTCTACTCGTATATTCACATCTTTACTATTTTAAACTAATATTTATCTACTTTCTATTCCACCTCTTACAAAAAATAATTAAAGTCACCTCTTTCAAGACCTCACTATTCTTCAAAAACCTAATTTACCTTTTCTTATTTTCGTACTTTTTTTTTCAAAGAAACCTTAATATCCAATCTCTTATAACACATATCTTTATCATCTAAACTTTTTATCAATTTTCCATCATAAATTTTTTTTCCATCTTTTTTACGATTTTTCAATTTTATTTTCGATTTCTTCATTTTATTTCTCTTTTCGACAATTGTTAAAATTTCAATTATCATCTTTTCATTTACCCTTTACTTCTTCATTTCTTTATTATTTTTTTATTATTCCTCCTTTTCTACTCATATATTCACATCTTTACTATTTTAAACTAATATTTATCTACTTTCTATTCCACCTCTTACAAAAAATAATTAAAGTCACCTCTTTCAAGACCTCACTATTCTTCAAAAACCTAATTTACCTTTTCTTATTTTCGTACTTTTTTTTTCAAAGAAACCTTAATATCCAATCTCTTATAACACATATCTTTATCATCTAAACTTTTTATCAATTTTCCATCATAAATTTTTTTTCCATCTTTTTTACGATTTTTCAATTTTATTTTCGATTTCTTCATTTTATTTCTCTTTTCGACAATTGTTAAAATTTCAATTATCATCTTTTCATTTACCCTTTACTTCTTCATTTCTTTATTATTTTTTTATTATTCCTCCTTTTCTACTCATATATTCACATCTTTACTATTTTAAACTAATATTTATCTACTTTCTATTCCACCTCTTACAAAAAATAATTAAAGTCACCTCTTTCAAGACCTCACTATTCTTCAAAAACCTAATTTACCTTTTCTTATTTTCGTACTTTTTTTTTCAAAGAAACCTTAATATCCAATCTCTTATAACACATATCTTTATCATCTAAACTTTTTATCAATTTTCCATCATAAATTTTTTTTCCATCTTTTTTACGATTTTTCAATTTTATTTTCGATTTCTTCATTTTATTTCTCTTTTCGACAATTGTTAAAATTTCAATTATCATCTTTTCATTTACCCTTTACTTCTTCATTTCTTTATTATTTTTTTATTATTCCTCCTTTTCTACTCATATATTCACATCTTTACTATTTTAAACTAATATTTATCTACTTTCTATTCCACCTCTTACAAAAAATAATTAAAGTCACCTCTTTCAAGACCTCACTATTCTTCAAAAACCTAATTTACCTTTTCTTATTTTCGTACTTTTTTTTTCAAAGAAACCTTAATATCCAATCTCTTATAACACATATCTTTATCATCTAAACTTTTTATCAATTTTCCATCATAAATTTTTTTTCCATCTTTTTTACGATTTTTCAATTTTATTTTCGATTTCTTCATTTTATTTCTCTTTTCGACAATTGTTAAAATTTCAATTATCATCTTTTCATTTACCCTTTACTTCTTCATTTCTTTATTATTTTTTTATTATTCCTCCTTTTCTACTCGTATATTCACATCTTTACTATTTTAAACTAATATTTATCTACTTTCTATTCCACCTCTTACAAAAAATAATTAAAGTCACCTCTTTCAAGACCTCACTATTCTTCAAAAACCTAATTTACCTTTTCTTATTTTCGTACTTTTTTTTTCAAAGAAACCTTAATATCCAATCTCTTATAACACATATCTTTATCATCTAAACTTTTTATCAATTTTCCATCATAAATTTTTTTTCCATCTTTTTTACGATTTTTCAATTTTATTTTCGATTTCTTCATTTTATTTCTCTTTTCGACAATTGTTAAAATTTCAATTATCATCTTTTCATTTACCCTTTACTTCTTCATTTCTTTATTATTTTTTTATTATTCCTCCTTTTCTACTCATATATTCACATCTTTACTATTTTAAACTAATATTTATCTACTTTCTATTCCACCTCTTACAAAAAATAATTAAAGTCACCTCTTTCAAGACCTCACTATTCTTCAAAAACCTAATTTACCTTTTCTTATTTTCGTACTTTTTTTTTCAAAGAAACCTTAATATCCAATCTCTTATAACACATATCTTTATCATCTAAACTTTTTATCAATTTTCCATCATAAATTTTTTTTCCATCTTTTTTACGATTTTTCAATTTTATTTTCGATTTCTTCATTTTATTTCTCTTTTCGACAATTGTTAAAATTTCAATTATCATCTTTTCATTTACCCTTTACTTCTTCATTTCTTTATTATTTTTTTATTATTCCTCCTTTTCTACTCATATATTCACATCTTTACTATTTTAAACTAATATTTATCTACTTTCTATTCCACCTCTTACAAAAAATAATTAAAGTCACCTCTTTCAAGACCTCACTATTCTTCAAAAACCTAATTTACCTTTTCTTATTTTCGTACTTTTTTTTTCAAAGAAACCTTAATATCCAATCTCTTATAACACATATCTTTATCATCTAAACTTTTTATCAATTTTCCATCATAAATTTTTTTTCCATCTTTTTTACGATTTTTCAATTTTATTTTCGATTTCTTCATTTTATTTCTCTTTTCGACAATTGTTAAAATTTCAATTATCATCTTTTCATTTACCCTTTACTTCTTCATTTCTTTATTATTTTTTTATTATTCCTCCTTTTCTACTCATATATTCACATCTTTACTATTTTAAACTAATATTTATCTACTTTCTATTCCACCTCTTACAAAAAATAATTAAAGTCACCTCTTTCAAGACCTCACTATTCTTCAAAAACCTAATTTACCTTTTCTTATTTTCGTACTTTTTTTTTCAAAGAAACCTTAATATCCAATCTCTTATAACACATATCTTTATCATCTAAACTTTTTATCAATTTTCCATCATAAATTTTTTTTCCATCTTTTTTACGATTTTTCAATTTTATTTTCGATTTCTTCATTTTATTTCTCTTTTCGACAATTGTTAAAATTTCAATTATCATCTTTTCATTTACCCTTTACTTCTTCATTTCTTTATTATTTTTTTATTATTCCTCCTTTTCTACTCGTATATTCACATCTTTACTATTTTAAACTAATATTTATCTACTTTCTATTCCACCTCTTACAAAAAATAATTAAAGTCACCTCTTTCAAGACCTCACTATTCTTCAAAAACCTAATTTACCTTTTCTTATTTTCGTACTTTTTTTTTCAAAGAAACCTTAATATCCAATCTCTTATAACACATATCTTTATCATCTAAACTTTTTATCAATTTTCCATCATAAATTTTTTTTCCATCTTTTTTACGATTTTTCAATTTTATTTTCGATTTCTTCATTTTATTTCTCTTTTCGACAATTGTTAAAATTTCAATTATCATCTTTTCATTTACCCTTTACTTCTTCATTTCTTTATTATTTTTTTATTATTCCTCCTTTTCTACTCATATATTCACATCTTTACTATTTTAAACTAATATTTATCTACTTTCTATTCCACCTCTTACAAAAAATAATTAAAGTCACCTCTTTCAAGACCTCACTATTCTTCAAAAACCTAATTTACCTTTTCTTATTTTCGTACTTTTTTTTTCAAAGAAACCTTAATATCCAATCTCTTATAACACATATCTTTATCATCTAAACTTTTTATCAATTTTCCATCATAAATTTTTTTTCCATCTTTTTTACGATTTTTCAATTTTATTTTCGATTTCTTCATTTTATTTCTCTTTTCGACAATTGTTAAAATTTCAATTATCATCTTTTCATTTACCCTTTACTTCTTTTTATTTAAGATCTATTTCTAAATTTTCTAATATTAATCATTAAATAATATCTTTTATAAATTTTATAGTTTTTATTTTCCATTAAAATGACTTAAGATTTTCGTGTAAGATATTTAAGAACTAACTTTTTACTTTGATTTTTTTCTTTTAATTAACGTTTCATATTTGTTATAATATATATGAATAGGAAGGAGCAAGCCTCCAATTAAACTTTTTTAAGCTTTTTGTTATAATGAAATAAAAAATTGATGAAGAACCAGTCAAGAGAAAAAAGATAAGTTTAAGATTCATTAATTAGCAATAATAATGAAAGATCCCAGAAACTAAGATCTATTTTGGGGTAACAGTTCGAACGCGACTCTATAGAAGACAAATTCACAAGGGAATGTTATCACAGTGGAAGACTTTAGCAAGAAATTTTTAAACTTTAAAAGTCTTGATTAAAGAGCTGCGCACCGATGAGGTGTTATGCGCTCTTTATTCTCATTTATTTATAAAAAAATAAATTAAATACTTTCTAATAAAAATAATTGATATAAAATCCAAAATTTTTTTAATTTCTTGTTGCTACTATTTAAAGTTTAGATTCATTGTGGTGAAACATATGTATTTCTCATTTTTAATTTCTTTTGAAATTGAATTTTTATAAATGATTATAAAAACTAAAACTAGAAATGTAGTTTATATTCATACATCGTTAAAATAATAATTAAGTTTTTTTAATTTAAGATGAACTTATTCCACCTTTATTCAAATTTCTTAGAAAATTGTAAAATTAAACTAACAGTTAGCATTATAAAAAATATAGATTAGCCAACAATAAAAAATTAGATTTATTGATTAAATTAATTAAAAATAAAAAATAAGATATTTATTAATTAGATATCTAAATACCAATATTATTAATTATTTATTTCGAAAATTTTTAATTAAACCAATTTATCTAATAAGAACTGAATATGCTTAATGATAACTGCTTTAAATATAATTTAAGAATATTTAAAAAATTACTATCAGTAACTTAATTAAAAAATCAAATTGTAGCTTAAAATAATAAAATAGTTATTATAATATATTATTATTAAGACAGATATTTTGAGTTTTAAATTCGAATTAAATAAATAAATTTTATTATAGAGTGAGTAGCACCTCGTTAATGCGCAGCTCTTGATATAACTCAATATATGTCCGTTTCTTCAAGTAAGCCTTCAGATAATAGAATTTCTTCTCTTATTAGTTATATATCTTCCTCATTTTCCTCTATACTATCTCTTGTTCTTCTTTCTTCTATCTATCTACGCTTTATTAGATCTTTATTTCAAGCTTAATTTGTTTTTTCCTACATATCTTACTAATTTTAATTTCTAATTATTTTCTTCTTGATTAAGCTTTTATACACTCATAAAATTTATCCTTTTCCTGCTCTATAGTATTTTCTTATTTTTAATTTTCTTTTCTATATATCCTCTTTTCCTTTTTTCAAATATATCTTTGATATAATATTTTATTATAAAGTAATCTTTAGCTCTTTTTTACTCTTCTTAGGTTCTAATGAATTTCTGGAATTTGGCCGTACCTCATATTATATAAAATAGTTGCCTTCCTTATCTCTCTACTGCTATTGCTCTAAGATTTGAGATACATGATTATCTTCCTTCTTTGTATTCTATTAATAAAATATTTATATTTGAACTATATATTTATTGTAGCTATGATACTGTAAATATAATAACCTATAAATCTTATAAATAAACAACAAAATTTTATAGGATTAAATAACTAAAAAGTATAAGATTATTGATTAATATTTTAAAGAATTTTCTAAATAATTAAATAAAAACAGTCTGACTTATTTCTTATCGCCTTATATAGGGACTTCTTAATGTTAAAATCAATATTAAAATTGACTTTAACTATATAAAACTAGAATTAAATGACGAAACATAATTTACTTACACACGATTAACTTTTATTATATAAATTGAAAGAATCAATTGCTTATTTACTTGCGTTTATCTTAGTTTTATTTATATCAACTTCAATTTTAAAATTCCTAAAGCAAAATTATCTAAGTTTATCTTACTCAAAAGAATAATTTAACTTTTAAATACAATATTCAATTATTTCTATTTTACAATATATATTTAGAACTTAATGTTTCTATATTAACTATTGAAAAGCTAATTCAAATTAACCAAATAATTCCCATCTTTCCAACTTATACTAATTGCTTTAAGAAGAATGCCTCATTAAAATTGTGCTGAATTTATGGAAGAAATAAAGAAGTTAAACAAAAGCAAACTCATGAAATACTTGACAAATAAGAGAAGATTCAATTTGTCTATGAAATTTAAGAAAACTTATCTTCTTTTAATCATAAAACAGGAATAAAAGTGAAAGGCAAATTACTAGATGCAAAAAATATAGAAGCATAACTAGAAAATAGAACTATTTTCATAAAATAAATAGTAACTTAAAATTCAATAGAATCAAGTAAAACCAAATTTAATATGATGGATGAAGAGAAATAAAAACATTGGACAAAAATCATGAAAACTTAAAAATTTTTATTTAAGCAATTAGAAGAAAATATCAGAGTAAATTAAAACCTAAAAATATTTATTTTTTATAAATTCTAAATATTTCCTATTATATTTGATCTTATCAAGAAAACATTATCAAGATTTTAAATTTTAATTAAAATAAACCATTTTAAAAGTTTCTTTCATAACTATAAATTTAAACGTACATAATGAAAAATTAGTAAAATGATTTTACTGCATTTAATAACAAAATTAATAAATATTGTATTTAAAATTTACATCATGTGATTATGCAGATGTTGTATCCCTACATGATTTAAATGCTAAAAATACTTATAATAACATCAAATAAATTTAAGAATTCCATTTTATGGTATTTCAACCTCACCCGGAAGACTGAAGTTTATGTTCCCGAACGTTAAACAAAATTTTAGGGACCGCCAATTTTAGAGAGATTGGGAGCTCAGATTCTCCTGGTTTACCTTTCTCTCCCTTCCAGTTCTTGTCTTAACGCATCTTTCTTTATTTGACAGATTTCTCAAATTAGACTGAATTACATTTGGTTTAAGATTGCATCTTCTTTATTCTTATTGCATTTTCTTGAATCATAAAGTTAAATTTTTTCTGTTTGAATTTCTAAAATTTTCGATATAAATGTCATTAGATTTCAATAAAAAAGAACGTTTTACCGATTGAATATCACTCTCATTTCTTTAAGGCTTTCAATGTCTTCTTTTCCTGTAAAAAAGGTTAATTTATATACTCTCTATTCTCTTTTTAAAGTTATTAATTTTACTAGCTTTCTAATTTTATTAGTTCCATTTTCAATTTCTGTCCGCTTGCATAATAAGGATTAGATTGACTACTTTGATTTTATGAAATGATTCAGAAAGCATTTAATAATCTTTCCTGGAACATGAATCTTGATAAAATTAACTAATGATAGATAAAATTTTACGTTAGCTTGCAATAGTCTTTGTTAAACTTTCTGACCCTTCTTGGAGGTTCAGTAACACTTTAAAAGGAAATAAAATGATAAGAACAAAAGAAATTAAATCATTAGCCTTGTAACGTTGAATTGACTGAAAAAGCATCCTTTTTTCATTAATAAGGAAAGTTTTGTTGCATGAATAAAAAAAATAGATATCTTCTTTTAACTTTCAAGTCATTTGATAATGAGAATAAGGTAAACTATGAGGAAAGTAAAATCTAAAATTGTATTCGGGTTTTCAAAAATCCATTGAAGAGTGAAAGAAATGATGCCTAAATCTTTTATCTGACTTTTCATCTTCAACTGACTTTTCTCAGAGATTAATCTATACTATCTTATTAATAATCAAAATTCAATGACTACAAGCTCTGAATTATTTTATAGAAACTTATATTCAGACTTTTTATCTATTTTTCCGTCTTAAATCTACCTTTCACAGAGATCTTAATTCTATTACTTTGATTAAATTCAATATTCAATTACTTTTAATTTGTATTACTTTAGAATAACTCATATTCAGACTCTGTGTCTTGTTTCCGTAATAAATCTACCTTTCACAGAAATCTTAACTCTATTACTTTGATTAAATTCGACATTCCATCCTATAATTGTAACTATTTCTTGATAATCTTTTAGAATTCAGATTTTGATAGATTTATTATCATGCCCTAGCAAGGATGTAACCATCAGGTGAGAATGAGATACTATTTACTCTGTCTGAATGTCCTTTAAGTGTAACGATATCTTTATCATTTTTTAGATTTGAGATTTTGATAAATGTATAAGATAATACAATAGCAAGGAATTAAAGATCAGGTAAGAATGAGATACTGTTTACATATTGTTAATGTCCTTTAAGTGTAACGATTTCTTGATAGACTTTTTGATTTCATATTGTTATATATTTATCATTTGATCCACTAGCAACGAATTGACCATCAGATGAGAATTAAATACTTTTTATTTAATTCTAATTAACTTTAAGTTTAAAGATTTCTTAAATATCTTATATATTTTCATTTAAAAATTGATTCATTAAAGTTTCAAAAATGTTTATATTTATAGTATATGCTTATGCTTTTTTTAATAATTTTTATATTTTTTGATATCATTTTTATATTTATCTAATTATTTATTTATTTTTAATTTCGATTATAAAAGTTTTAAGTTTTTTAAAGTTTTGCAGTCATCATTCCAATTATTGAGTCTAGCTTCTGCTCTTATAAGTCGATCTTCTCCTAGATCTTATCCACTTTTTACATATTTTCCGCGATAGAATCCATCTTCTTCTAGATCAATTCTACTTTTTGCATCTTCTCTTAGATCATATCCATCATTTACATCTTCTCCTAGATCAAATCCACTTTTTACATCTTCTCCTATATCAAATCCACTTTTTGCATCTTCTCCTAGATAGAATCCATCTTCTCCTAGATCAAGTCCACTTTTTGCATCTTCTCCTAGATAGAATCCATCTTCTCCTAGATAGAATCCATCTTCTCCTAGATTGAATCCACTTTTTACATCTTCTCCTAGATTGAATCCACTTTTTGCATCTTCTCCTAAATCGAATCTACCTTTTACATCTTCTCCTAAATCAAATCAACTTTTTTCATTTGTTTCTCAATAGAATTCAATTAGTTATTCCTTTCTTCAATTTTTGTATTTATTTTATTTTCAGTATTTTTTATGCATTCTCTTACATCCGCAACTTTGCCTTCCCATCCAAAACTATCTTCTTGGAATAAATTGTCACATATATGAAGATATAAGGCCTTATTTTGCTTATTTCCAAGTGAAAGGATCTATTCAATCTCAAGAATAACTTCAATCATTTCTTGATAATCATAGTACACTTGCTAAATTTAAAATTCATCAAATGAATCTCCTAAAATAGAGATGATCATATTAAGCATTAGTACTACATTTAAAATAATAGCTAAAAAGAATGTAGTGTACTGAATGTCTAAATCATCTTTTATAAAATAATCAGATTCGCCTACTATTAATCCAAAAGAGGCTATTCATAAGTTTTTAAACGTAATATCATCACCTTTCGCTGTTACATTTAAAAGACCAAATGATAATGTTGTGTAAACTAGGATAGAAAGAAAATATCTTATTTTATAAAGAGAGTCAAAAATGAGTTTTATATAATATCTAGTTTGAGAAAATGCTCTGAAGCCAGTAATCCCACGTAGCACGTTTAAAAGTAAAAAAGTTCAATTAAATGTTTCGAATGCGATGTTGTTATATTAACAATAAATTCATGGTATCATACAAATAATTCTTGTTATATCAATAAGATTCCATGGATCCTTAAAATATTATATCTTTGTAGCTTTAACTTGTAACAACTCTCAAATCAATAAAACTAGGTTGACTGAAATCAATGAAAACAAATCTAGATATAAAAATTAAAAGGATTTATTCATCAGCACAACAACTAAAAAAAGATTCATTCATATTAAAATAGAAAATCAAAACGTTATATATCATGACTAGTTTCACTTAAAATCGATGTAACTTTTTATTATCTTATGCTTATATAAATCTTTTTCCTGAGAATTGAGAAAAGATTTCAATAAATCTATACTATTTTCAGATCCAGGTTCAGAAGGTAATTTAAATAAAGAAGTGGAAATTCTTAGATGTTCTTTAGGCTATATTTATGACCAGCAGTTTAAAGAACCAGGGCTATTACTTAGATCATTACCTTATTTATCATTCAGTTAATTTGAATTATTTTTATTTTTAAAAAGGTCAAAGTATTAAGCAAAATAATCCTTAAATTTAATGCGATTATTTGTTTCAATATCAAGAAACTCATGTACATTTTTATCAAAATAAAGACAGGAATTAAAAAAATCATTTAATCTTAAAGAAGAGTTCGTAATAATTAAAGCAAAATCTTCCTCAAGAGAATAAAAACTAGATCGATGTTATGAAAAATCAGCTAAATTAATTCTAGAAATAAAATCTAAGAGTAAATCAGTAATGTTTTAATGCTACTAAGCAATTGAATAATATAAAGGTGAATGACCTAAAAAGTCAACAGAAATTAAAATATCTTAATGCTCCAAAGCTTTTTAAACATAATCGTTCAAACCCAAAAAACTAGCCAAATGAAGAGGAGAGAATAAAAAGGAAGTCATTTAAATATTTAAGAAAGACATGAATTCAGGTCTTCGAAAACAAAAATACTATCAAACACTTAAATATTGAACTATCTAAATATTTTAGAGAGGAATTTATCCAATAAACAAATGAAAGGCAAAAAAATCTGCTAAAAAGGAACTTCTGAAAAGCGATCTGGGAATCAAAAAAAAATAAATGCAACAAATTTAGATAGTTGTATCAGATGATCCACTGGCAAGAAATTGACCATCAGTTGAGAATGAGATACTGTTTACATAGCGTGAATGTCCTTTCAAAGTAACGATTTCTTGATGATCTTTAAGATTTCAGATTTTGATAGTTGTATCAGACGATCCACTAGCAAGAGATTGACCATCAGGTGAGAATGAGATACTGTTTACTAAGTCTAAATGTCCTTTAAGTGTAACGATTTCTTGATGATCTTTAAGATTTCAGATTTTGATAGTTTTATCATAAGATCCACTAGCAAGGAATTGAACATCAGGTGAGAATGAGATACTGCTTACTAAATCTGAATGTCCTTTAAGTGTAACGATTTCTTTATAATCTTTAAGATTTCAGATTTTGATAGATTTATCATAAGATCCACTAGCAAGGAATTGACCATCAGTTGAAAATGAGATACTACTTACATAGTGTCAATGTCCTTTCAAAGTAACGATTTCTTGATGATCTTTGAGATTTCAGAATTTGATAGTTGTATCAGACGATCCACTAGCAAGAGATTGACCATCAGGTGAGAATGAGATACTGTTTACTGAGTTTGAATGTCCTTTCAGTGTAACGATTTCTTGATGATCTTTGAGATTTCAGATTTTGATAGTTGTATCAGAAGATCCACTAGCAATAAATTGACCATCGGGTGAGAATGAGATACTGCTTATTAAGTCTGAATGTCCTTTAAGTGTAACGATTTCTTGATAATCTTTAAGATTTCAGATTTTGATAGATTTATCAGATGATCCACTAGCAAGGAATTGACCATCAGGTGAGAATGAGATATTGTTTATTGAATTTGAATGTCCTTTAAGTGTAACGATTTCTTGCTAATCTTTAAGATTTCAGATTTTGATAGATTTATCAGAAGATCCACTAGCAAGGAATTGACCATCAGGTGAGAATGAGATACTGTTAACATATTCTGAATGTCCTTTAAGTGTAACAATTTCTTGATGATTTTTTAGATTTCAGATTTTGATAGTTTTATCATGAGATCCACTGGCAAGGAATTGACCATCAGGTGAAAATGAGATACTGTTAACATATTCTGAATGTCCTTTAAGTGTAACGATTTCTTTATAATCTTTGAGATTTCAGATTTTGATAGTTGTATCATGAGATCCACTGGCAAGGCTTTGACCATCAGGTGAAAATGAGATACTGTTCACTGAGTTTGAATGTCCTTTAAGTGTAACGATTTCTTTATAATCTTTGAGATTTCAGATTTTGATAGTTGTATCATGAGATCCACTGGCAAGGCTTTGACCATCAGGTGAAAATGAGATACTGTTAACATATTCTGAATGTCCTTTAAGTGTAACGATTTCTTTATAATCTTTGAGATTTCAGATTTTGATAGATTTATCATAAGATCCACTGGCAAGGAATTGACCATCAGGTGAGAATGAGATACTGTTAACATATTCTGAATGTCCTTTAAGTGTAACGATTTCTTGATGATCTTTGAGATTTCAGATTTTGATAGTTTTATCAGACGACCCACTAGCAAGAGATTGACCATCAGGTGAGAATTAGATATAATTTACGGAGTCTGAATGTCCTTTCAGTGAAAAGATTTCTTGATGATCTTTGAGATTTCTGATTAAGATAGTTGCATCAGATAATCCACAAGCAAGGAATTGACCATCAGGTGAGAATGAGATACTGCTTATTAAGTCTGAATGTCCTTTAAGTGTAACGATTTCTTGATGATCTTTGAGATTTCATATTTTGATAGTTTTATCATGAGATCCACTGGCAAGGAATTGACCATCAGGTGAAAATGAGATACTGCTTACTCAGTTTCAATGTCCTTTAAGTGTAACGATTTCTTGATGATTTTTGAGATTTCAGATTTTGATAAATTTATCATAAGATCCACTAGCAAGGCATTGACCATCAGGTGAGAATGTGATACTGTAAACATATTCTGAATGTCCTTTAAGTGTAACGATTTCTTGATGATCTTTGAGATTTCAGATTTTGATAGATTTATCATGAGATCCACTAGCAAGGAATTGACCATCAGGTGAGAATGAGATACTGTTTACTAAGTCTAAATGTCCTTTAAGTGTAACGATTTCTTGATGATCTTTGAGATTTCAGATTTTGATAGATTTATCAGATGATCCACTGGCAAGGCATTGACCATCAGGTGAAAATGAGATACTGTTTACTGAGTTTGAATGTCCTTTAAGTGTAACGATTTCTTTATAATCTTTAAGATTTCAGATTTTGATAGATTTATCATAAGATCCACTAGCAAGGAATTGACCATCAGGTGAGAATGAGATACTGTTAACATATTCTGAATGTCCTTTAAGTGTAACGATTTCTTGATGATCTTTGAGATTTCAGATTTTGATAGTTTTATCAGACGACCCACTAGCAAGGAATTGACCATCAGGTGAGAATGAGATACTGTTTACTAAGTCTAAATGTCCTTTAAGTGTAACGATTTCTTGATGATCTTTGAGATTTCAGATTTTGATAGTTTTATCAGACGACCCACTAGCAAGGAATTGACCATCAGGTGAAAATGAGATACTGCTTACTCAGTTTCAATGTCCTTTAAGTGTAACGATTTCTTGATGATTTTTGAGATTTCAGATTTTGATAAATTTATCATAAGATCCACTAGCAAGGCATTGACCATCAGGTGAGAATGTGATACTGTAAACATATTCTGAATGTCCTTTAAGTGTAACGATTTCTTGATGATCTTTGAGATTTCAGATTTTGATAGATTTATCATGAGATCCACTAGCAAGGAATTGACCATCAGGTGAGAATGAGATACTGTTTACTAAGTCTAAATGTCCTTTAAGTGTAACGATTTCTTGATGATCTTTGAGATTTCAGATTTTGATAGATTTATCAGATGATCCACTGGCAAGGCATTGACCATCAGGTGAAAATGAGATACTGTTTACTGAGTTTGAATGTCCTTTAAGTGTAACGATTTCTTTATAATCTTTAAGATTTCAGATTTTGATAGATTTATCATAAGATCCACTAGCAAGGAATTGACCATCAGGTGAGAATGAGATACTGTTAACATATTCTGAATGTCCTTTAAGTGTAACGATTTCTTGATGATCTTTGAGATTTCAGATTTTGATAGTTTTATCAGATGACCCACTAGCAAGGAATTGACCATCAGGTGAAAATGAGATACTGCTTACTCAGTTTCAATGTCCTTTAAGTGTAACGATTTCTTGATGATTTTTGAGATTTCAGATTTTGATAAATTTATCATAAGATCCACTAGCAAGGAATTGACCATCAGGTGAAAATGAGATACTGCTTACTCAGTTTCAATGTCCTTTAAGTGTAACGATTTCTTGATGATCTTTGAGATTTCAGATTTTGATAGATTTATCATGAGATCCACTAGCAAGGAATTGACCATCAGGTGAGAATGAGATACTGTTTACTAAGTCTAAATGTCCTTTAAGTGTAACGATTTCTTGATGATCTTTGAGATTTCAGATTTTGATAGTTGTATCATTAGATCCACTGGCAAGGCATTGACCATCAGGTGAAAATGAGATACTGTTTACTGAGTTTGAATGTCCTTTAAGTGTAACGATTTCTTTATAATCTTTAAGATTTCAGATTTTGATAGATTTATCATAAGATCCACTAGCAAGGAATTGACCATCAGGTGAGAATGAGATACTGTTAACATATTCTGAATGTCCTTTAAGTGTAACGATTTCTTGATGATCTTTGAGATTTCAGATTTTGATAGTTTTATCAGACGACCCACTAGCAAGGAATTGACCATCAGGTGAGAATGAGATACTGTTTACTAAGTCTAAATGTCCTTTAAGTGTAACGATTTCTTGATGATCTTTGAGATTTCAGATTTTGATTGTTTTATCAGAAGATCCACTAGCAAGGAATTGACCATCAGGTGAGAATGAGATACTGTTAACATATTCTGAATGTCCTTTCAGTGTAACGATTTCTTGATAATCTTTGAGATTTCATATTTTGATAGTTGTATCATGAGATCCACTAGCAAGGAATTGACCATCAGGTGAAAATGAAAGACTTTTTACATTGCTTGAATGTCCTTTAAGATTAATTTTTAAAATTTTATCTATGATATTTTATTCTTAGTATTACATATTTTTTGTTGTTTCATTTATTTTTTTCATAGCTTCTTATTGATTTCTTTTTTTTATTGCTTCTCCACTTTAATTTAAAAGATTGATTAAGTTTGGTTAAACACAATCAAATTTTCTAGTGTTAAAAGTTTCTTGCAAACCTTTCATAAAAAAATGTATTATTTGAAAAAAAGTTTTTTTATTTAAACGTTTTTTAAACGCTTGCTACTAACTCGAAAGGTGTTTAAATTACTTTTAAGATTTTAAACTTTTTTCATTTTTTTTCAACATTTTAATGTTTTTACCTTTGCCAATTTTGATTTGTGTCTTCCAAACTTAATGTATCTTTATTTTCTTAATGTTTCCTTAATTTTTAATTTTAAATATTACATCTGATTTTAATAAGATACAAATTTTATTTCTACAAATTCATAATTTTTTGATTAAATATTTTTTGACTATTTATTTTTAGTTTTAATGATTTTTTTTCTTTTTTTTTGTTAAAAAAGATAACTTTTTTATTTTGGTTATTAAATAATATAAATTCATAATTACATCAATTTTTTTTTCATTTTAAATTTGAAAATATTTACATTATTAAAATATCTAGTCTAAAAGATAAAGTTAAAATTAAAAAAACTTTGTTAAAGTTTTTATATTCAAAATTCTGCCTTAATCTATCATATTTTTTCCATTATTTTGCCATGAATTCCTACTATACTTAGTTAGGTGATATGGCACTTCATGAGTGCATCATCTTTTTATATTCTGAATAGTTTAAGTCTTACATATAACGTTCCTAATTATTTCTCCAAGGATTAAGATTTTGAATTAAAGAGTTTATTAATATAAATTTTTTCGCTTTATGTTGGATATATCTTAATTAGATTTTTAAAATTATCTTATTTATTCTTTCTATAAATTTCTCTTTGTTAGTAGCAGTATTTTCATTGGTGTTATTTATTGCACATTTAGTATTTTATTCTTCTTTTAGTCTATTATTCCTGTAACACTTATTTCATTTAAATTTATTAGTTATTTTAAATTAATAGTTACTGTTTATTTTTATTTGAGTCTTCATTTTATATTTCCATAGAATTTCATTGATTCTATTAAAAAGAAAATGTTGTTACCTGAATTTATTATTAAATTAAAAAAATCTTTATTCCAGTTTGTTTCTATTTCTTATGTTGATTAATATTTTTTCTCAAGCAAAGACGTTATAATTTTTCTACTTTATCAATGAGGTATCTTTTTTTGAACTTAAACTCTTCAATGACTAAGATAATATTTCTATTTGCATTTGTGTCAAAAATTATTTTAATATTTCCAAGTGGTTAATGTTCGTCATATCAATCATTCTTTTACTCATTGTAGTTATTACGTTTTTTTAGTTTTTAGATAATTTTGTAGTTTTAGCTTTTTGTTCAAAGTTCGGCAATTTCTTAGAAAGCATTTTATATATACATAAATAAAATAAGATATTAAATATACTTCTTAAATACTTATTCTTGATTTTATTAATTTATTAATTTTAAAATCAAACTTTTAATTTTATACTTTAGACAAAATTTTAGAATTTTTTATAAACTATAATTTTTTAAATATTCTTTTCTGGATAAAACATAGAATTATATAGAATTAATTATTTGTTATTTCTAACTTCATCAATATAACACTTAAAAATACTTAAAAATATATCTAAAATCTTATTTCTAAAATAATAAATATAAAAAATTCCTTTTATAATTATTTGCTACATTTACTTTCGAAAAGATAGTAAATCTTTACTTTTAAAAAGTTTTATTATTTAAGAGTTTAATCTATTTAAAATTGTATTTAAAGGCTTTATAACATAAGTTAATTAAAGAATATTAAATTCTTAATAACAAAGATATTACATTAATTAAAGCAAATAGTTGCTAATTATGTTATGTTTTAATTAGCTTTGCTATATAAATTAAAATATTTTATTTTCATTTTTAAATAGAAATTATCATTTTTTATATTAAGTTATTTTACATCCTAATAAAATTATTATAAATTAACAGAAAACATTTATAGTTTCTTGCAATAAGTCTCTTATAAACAGGATCCATCTAAATTCTTTTATAATCAACTAAATATTCCCCAAGAACTCAAAGTTATGCAAAGGAGAATTTTAAACTTTTAAGAAACATAAAAGAACTAGAAGGAAAAAACGCATACCTAATAGCAAACACCTAAATTCTAAAAACGAAAATTTCCAACAAGTCAATTTGAGAATTGAACAAATAGAATTCAAATTCAATCGATTAGCTGAATTGACTGAAAGTTAGTTTTTAAAAAGTACAACAACAAATAATCCCAAGCATGTGAAACAAAATCTATAACCTGCAAAAATTACTATAGTAAAAAATAGAAAGTAATGCTGGTACTGCAGAAAATATGGTCATATTTTAAGCTAATGTTATAAATTTTAATAAAATAAGAATTAGAAAGCTTTAATTTATGGAAATTCATAAGTAATTTATACTGCATCCAAAAGGACTCGTATATAGAAAAAAGATGCATATTGGAAGTGAAATACTGATGAACGTTTCATTTGCACAATAAAGAAAATTAGATAAATGGTTGTAATTGAACTCGATTGAAATTAGTTTCCAATGATCAAGAGTGATGAACGCACTACAGCAAGATATGTGTTTTAAAAAAGTGAACTGACTGGAAATAGAAATTTTAACAAAGCTATTAAACTTTTTAAAAATGATGAACCAATGAGGGTGGTATCACTATAATTAACTATTGTTATTATTATTATATTATTATATTTTTTAATAAAATTGTTTTTTAGTAATGTAAAGACTTAAAATAAAATTTTCCAATTATTATAAAGCTTTCTCTTTAATTAAAAAATTACTAAATTATTTTTTTATTCATATTTTAAATTTTATGCAAAAAATGAATATATAAATACTAGATAAATTTGTAAATTTAATGAAGAATTCTTTTCGAGTAAATAATCAGCATTTTAAATAAGAAAGTTAACTTCTCATTTTTTTAGAATAAAGCTTCTTTAAAGTATTTGAAAAAAAGAAAAATAATTCTTTCAATTTATGTAAAATTTTAAAATGATTTAATATCAAATAAAAAAATTGATAGAATGTAAATCATTATTTATTTTATGAAATAAAAATATTACATAAAATAAAAAAATGGCAGAAGGTCTCAAGAAGGGCTTTTTGCAGACTCCATAGATAAAGGAGCGAAAACCAGAGACTTCTAATTCTTCATATATCACATCTTCTTTAATAAAATAATAATCTTCTTAATCTTAATAACCTCCAATAGTTGAAAATTTAAGATAAAATAAGAACTTAAATAGGCATAAACAGAATAAAACTAATAATAAAATACTGACTTTCTTCCTAAACCGAGATCAAGTAACTATAGGAAATAAGAAAATCCAAAAACGATGCAAAAATAGACAAATGAAGAATAATTACTAATTGAAAGTTTTTGAGACAAAAAGAGATGAAATTTAAGAGCGCTTAGAGTTTTAAGCACAAATAAAAAACAATAAGAACTAGATAAAATAATTTTTTTAAAGTCAGCAACGAAACTTTAAGAATTAAAAAATTAATAGTAGCAAAGTAACTAGTAATAGTTTAACAAATTCCTAAACAATAATTTATTTATATAAGAAGAAATCCCAGATCACAAAATGCTGCAGGAACTAACAAAAATATAAGATAACAAGCAGAAACCTTTAATAATATTGAAATATAGCAAGTAAAGAATGAAGAAGAAAAAAAATCAAAAAAGTTCACCTTTAAATTCCTAGAGAAAATTATTTGAATAAAATAACCTTAAGAAATAGTAAGAAAATTAAGAAATGCAAAAAATGGAAAGAGCTGATTAATTTTAGGATGAGACAAACAATGAAGAAGAATCAAGATGAAT
Source organism: Loxodes magnus (assembly GCA_946699065.1). Taxonomy (NCBI): domain Eukaryota; phylum Ciliophora; class Karyorelictea; order Loxodida; family Loxodidae; genus Loxodes; species Loxodes magnus. Next base: position 23,395 of record CAMPDV010001870.1, on the reverse strand, counting down.
TGTAATGAACTAAAAACATTTAATTTCATTAATTAAAATAAAAAATGCATCAAATAATATCGAAAAGTTAATGCGCATAAAGGATATTTAATAATTCTTCTTAAAAATAAATAATTTCCCACTAAAAATCTAAAAACAAAATGCTCGTAAAAAAAAATCAGAAGAAATAATAAAATTATAAAAAGAAATAAATAATCAAGAAAAATAAATATAAGAACTCTATGAAATTAAAGAAAGATTTAAAGATAATAATATAGTGCTGTAAGAAAAATCAACATAATAAATAGATTATAACGATTTATTAGAGTAAGAAATTTAAAATCTAAATATAAATTCGGAGATAGAAAAAGAACAATTTGAATTTTAAATTACCAAAATGAAATAAAAAAAAGAAAATCTAAAATATGAGTTAGAAAAATAACAAAATTAATACAATATTTAAAATTAAAAAATAATAATAAACAAGGAAAGAGACCAATTATTATAAGATTAGATTACTGAAATCGAATAACAATATTTAAAATAATTGGAAGAAAAAGAGGTAGACATCAAATTTATAATTAAAGAATACGCAAATAGGAATCTAGAAATAAATAAAAAAAATTAAATAATAGAAGATAAATAAAGCTAAATTATTTAACTACAGAGAAATTTGAGCAAATCATTAGAAGAGAAACAAAATTACTAAGAATAAAAACAACTTAACTTAAAATATACAACAATAAGAAATAATTTAATAACTAAGAAAAAAAAATTACTTAAATTGATTAAATTAAATTAAATTAAAAATTTTAAGGTTAAAGGAGTGGTCCCTTAAAAGATCCATAACCCCCTGTATTACCTTTTACAGGGTCTCGGACTCCCCGGTGTCTCCAACCAAGTTCACTTCCGAGCTTTCCGAACGGTCTTGGAGTTATCTTCTTACGTCATAATTAACCATCCGAGGAAGGATAAAACATGGTCAATTCATTTCAAATCTTTTTTCTAATTTCCTTATTTCCCTAGCATCTTCTTCAAAGATGATATTGACTGCCACATATGTAGCACTTTTTTTTGAAGTATTTTTCTTAAGTCATGGGTTGTTCTTCTATTATCGTTGAATCTTGATTTTTTTATGGCTATTGGCTCTCTAATTTCTCTAACCTTTGCTTAATTTCTTTAACTTGCTAAAAGGCATTTTCATATTTTTAAAAGTCTATTCCCATTTATTCATCTAGACTAACAATATCGCATTCTATTTCTTGATATCTGTTATTAATATCCTATTTTGTAACAAATTCAGTGTGTGACTTCTCATCGTCCACATGATCTTATAAATCTTGTTATAAACTGATAACATAATGTTCGAGATTCTCGACTTTATCAGTGTAGTCGAAAATAATCTCCATGAGTTATTCCTTGTCTAAATTCATTAATTGATTAAATATATGCCTCTTTTTAGGAATTTTTGCAGGTAGTTATTTTTCTTCTGATATTTAGCAATATTTTTTCTTTTAAATCTTAGTTGGTGTTTGTTAATTTTAGATAGATTGATCAGTAGTATTAAGAGTAATCTTTTCGATAAGAAAACCTTTGTTCCAACTCTCCATCTTTTTTTTTACTTAAATTGATAAATATAATATTAGGGACAATGTATTTCTTCTCAAATACAAAACATTTTAAATATCTTCATAATAAAATAATTAAAAGAAAAGAGAAGCAACAGAAAATTTAGAAACAAAATGTAAATAATTCTGATATAAACGTAAAAAAGAAGACTAAAAAGTTATTAAAAGTACTTTAACTTAAGATTTAAAATAATAAAAAATATAAACTAAAACTAAATAAAATTCTAGCCATACTATTTAAATAAATCTAACGCGTTTATAAAGCAAAGCTTAGAAAAACACATAAAAAGAAAATTTAGATTAATAATGATGATAAAAACTAATTATTAATAAATAGCTAAAAGCCCTGATTTAATCTAACAAACAAAAAAAAAATTTATCGACTTAAACATAGACTAAAAAATACTAAAAAGAATACATAGAATATTAGAATAATATAAATGAATTAAAAAAAGTTTTAAACAAGAAGAAAATCTATTAAAAGTAAAATTATATCCAAAGAAAAACTAAATCTGAATTAAACCAAGAGGTTTAAAAGGTGGAGCAAGATAACCACAAAATAATCTCTGAAATCAAGCAAATTAATCACATCACCACTAGTAATATGTATAATAAAACTATGAGAATTAGAAAAAACTATAAAATTTGAATAAATGTAATTTAATTAAAGATAAATAATATAGCTAAATATATCAGGACTTTAACTAACTAAAAGATTTTCACTTATTTTTACAACAACTGGAAAATTGAGAAGGAAATGGAATTAACTCATAATATATAGAAGAATACGAAAAAATATACAGAATCGAATCCATAAATATACATGGAGGATACTTTAGAAAAAAATTAGAAATAAATAATCTTATATAAGAAAATAGCCTGGATATTCTAATGGTCCAATAAACTTAAACTACTAAAGAATATGGAATATTAAACAAAAACTTCAAATAATATTTCCTTTAAGGAACTGGAAAAACAGAAGGACTATTTGCTTTTTTTAAAAGTGAAGATCAAGCTGAAGAAATTCAAATATAGCATAATTATAACAGGATACAAGCCTTCAAATTAAATGAATTAATAGTTATAAATATCTATATGCCAACTAGTAATCACTCAGTGGAACTAATATATAATTGTTATTAAGAACTAGAATAGTTATTAGACTAATTTAAAAATCACAAAATAATAATATGTGGAGATTTTAATCCTCATTTAAATAAATAATAAAACATAAAATACGTAGATGAACTTCTTTAGCAATTTGTGCGAACTTTTGATTTAATAGATATAAACTAAGAAAGATAAAATACTCATATAATTAAATAAACAAAGCAAAGATAAATAATTGATTATATATTCACTAATTAAAAAAACAGTCAATAAGAAAACTTCAGATTTAACGTTTAAGAAGAAATGGGGTTAAGAACAGATCATTTTCTACTCATAACATAAACTTAAATTAGATAACCAATAATCTAAAAAAATGACAAGTTCACATAATTTAAAATAAGTTATAAATTGAAAAAATTAAAATAAGATATCTGAAAGTATTCCTATAAAGAAGAATATAGAGGGACATATTAAATTTTTAATTATTAATAGATGAACAAAATCTAGAAGAATAATACGACTTTATTATAAATCTAATTCATATATCAGCATTCAATAGTGTAGGAATTAAAAAGACAACAAGAGGTTAAAAAATCTTTAAAATAATACTAATAGATGCTGAGAAAAATATAGCTAGAAATATGTATATGTAAGAAATAAATTAATATAATAGAAATAACGATTACATATTAAAACTCAAAAAGAAATATTTAAAAGAAAAAAACAAGTACAGAAAAATGTAAAAAGAACAACAGCAGCAAAATAAAAATAATTAATAAATATTCCTAAATGGTAATAATCAAGAAATGGCCAATTAAGCCAAAAAGATTTTAAACCCTAAAAAAGGAACAAAAATGAAGCTGACGAAAATGTAATAAGAAGACTTCATTCAAAATTGGGAGAAAAATGTATTTAATAAATAATAAGCTCTTTCTCTAAACTAAAATAACAAAATTAATAAAGAAATTGACAAAATCTATGGAACAAATATTAAGAAAGATTAAAAAAAATAAAAAATGAGAAAATGAGAAAATATTCTCTACTAGTAAGTATGAGATGTAATAAGATTTTTACCTAACAATAAGACTCAAGGATTTGATTCAATATAAAATGAACTAATAAAAAACGCATCACACGAACTATGATAAATACTATGCAAATTTTTCTAAAATTATTAGAAGCTATAAAAACTACCTAAAAATATGAACAAAATTAAAATAATAATGCTTCACAAAAAAGGAAACAAATAAAATTGAAAAAATTACAGATCGATAGCATTCATAAACGTAATTTAAAAAATATTTGATAAATTAGTAACTAACCAATTATACTAAGAAATATAAGATTAAGATATATTAAACAATGATTAAAAAGGATTTGTAAAAAAGATGCAAACTGCTAATAATATATGATAATTAAAACAAATAATAGAAAACTATAAAAATTAAAAAAAAATTATAATGAAGACTTATTAATCACGTTAATTGATGTAGAAAAAATGTTCTACACAATAAATCGCAGATTTTTATTTGACCAGATGAAAAGATTAAACATTTCGTAAAATATAATTAATATAATAAAAGATACGTATTAAAAAGTATAAATTAATTTCTATCTTGATGAAGAAATAACTAGAAAAATTCGGTAAGTAAATGGAGTTTTACAAGGCAGCTCAAATGGATCAATATTAGCAATAATTTACTATGATATAGTATTAAGGTATTTAGAAAAATATGAAAAACTAGGGCATAAAATTCAAAAAATTTATCATGCTAAACTTGCTTGAGCAGATGATTTAATACTAATATCAAATAATCAAAAAAATATGTAAATTTTACTAAACGAAACTGCAAACATTTTTAAATTAATAAGACTTAATATTAACACGGAGAAATGCGAATTTATATAAATACTCAAGAATAGAAACACAACGAACAAAGAGATTGAACTTTTTCTATTAAGAAAAAAAATTTGATAAAAATAACAAATTTAATACCTAGGATATCAAATAAACTAACTTAATGAAGAAAAGGTTGAGATAAAGTACCTCTTCAAGAAATTTTAATAATCGATATTTATATTCTAATCCTAATTCTTTAAAAACTATAACAAAACATAGCCAATTAACTTTAAGAACTTAGTCAGATTAATTATAATGCCAAAATTAGAATAATACTACGCATAAATCCCATATAGTATTCAATTAGGAATAAAAAATGAAAAAATAAAATCTAAATATCAAAAAGATAAATCCTAAGAAAATACTTGAAAATACTTGAAAATTCCACAAGCATCATTTAAAGAAATATAGTATATAGATTTCAACTGATGTAAATTTGAAGATTCAACAGCATAAAGATCTTTAAAATTCTACAAAAAAGTTATAAGATTAATTCAGAAATGATAAAAAAAAAGAAAAAAGTAGATAAGATAAAAAATTCTAAATAACTTTCCAGTAGAGTTAAAAAAAGAACTCAAAATATAAAAAAGCAATAAAAAAATTGAAAAATACCAAGAAATAAACAATGAATAAATAAAAATTCTTAACTTAAACAATTATACTAAAGAAATCTAAAAAAAAATACAAAATTTTTTTTCAAGTAAAAAATATAGAGAATAAAAGATACGAAAACAGCCGAAATAATTTAAAGAAAATATGAAAATAAGACTAAATTATAAACAATTCCTTATTTAGCAACAAACAAAGAATTAAAAAAAGAATAAAAATTAATTTATAGACTAAGAACGCAATTATCATTTTTTAGATTGATCTCTCAGAAAGAGATATTGATTTAGAGTAGATACTATGCATTTGTTAGCAATAAGAAAAATTTAAACAAGTCTTTGATTGCTTGTATTACAGATAAATTATATAATAAACAGTCTTCAGATACAAGAAAAGTTATAAAACTTACAAAAAATTAAATTAGAAAAGAAAGTAATAATAAAGAAACAATAAATATCGAAACTAAAAAATAAGAGAAAAATTTAATAGATATGTGAAAATTTAATATATATTAATAAATAGAGAAAAAAAAAGAAAAAAAAACTTTTAGAAGTCATAAATCTTAATATTAAAAAAAAAAACTAGCAAATATAAAAACATTAAAAAAAATATGATACTAATCATGATAGACGGAAAAAAAAAGATAGTTATATTTAAATAATGAAAAATGAAAAATAAAAAATTCTAATATAAGCCGAAATAAAGAAATAAGACGAAAAAATTAACAAAAAAAAATCAAAACAATAATGAAGAACAAATAATTGCATAAATAGAGAAAATACATAAAAAATATTTTAAAAAGACTATATGAAATATAATAATAATATATTTTGATAGAGAAATAGTACGAAAAAAAAAAAAATAATGAAATGAAATGAAATGAAAAATCGCAAATAAGTCTGAAATAATTAAAGATAGTCAGTAATAATTAAAAAAAAAAGAGATATTGAACTTTAATTTTAAAACTCATATTTTCTCTATCTATTTTGCACTTTTAAAATTTCACTTTTTCTCTCTATCTAAAATCACTTTCTCTTTCTTTTTACACTTTCCTTCTTTTTTTCAGAAATCCTACTTGTGTTTTACGTCTCTTCTTTTTCTCAATCTATTCTGCCCTTTTAAAATTTCACTTTTTCTCTCTTTCTAAAATCACTTTCTCTTTCTTTTTACACTTTCCTTCTTTTTTTCAGAAATCCAATTGTTATTTTACGTCTCTTTTTTTTCTTAACGTATTTTGCACTTTTAAAATTTCACTTTTTCTCTCTTTCTAAAATCACTTTCCTTTCTTTTTACACTTTCCTTCTTTTTTTCAGAAATCCTAATTATATTTTACAACTATTCTTTTTTCTCAACGTATTTTGCACTTTTAAAATTTCACTTTTTCTCTCTTTCTAAAATCACTTTCCTTTCTTTTTACACTTTCCTTCTTTTTTTCAGAAATCCTACTTATATTTCACCACTCTTCTTTTTCTCAACGTATTTTGCACTTTTAAAATTTCACTTTTTCTCTCTTTCTAAAATCACTTTCTCTTTCTTTTTACACTTTCCTTCTTTTTTTCAGAAATCCTACTTATATTTTACGCCTCTTCTTTTTTCTAATCTATTTTGCACTTTTAAAATTTCACTTTTTCTCTCTTTCTAAAATCACTTTCTCTTTCTTTTTACACTTTCCTTCTTTTTTTCAGAAATCCTACTTATATTTCACGCCTCTTCTTTTTCTCAACGTATTTTGCACTTTTAAAATTTCACTTTTTCTCTCTTTCTAAAATCACTTTCTCTTTCTTTTTACACTTTCCTTCTTTTTTTCAGAAATAAAACTCATATTTTACGCCTCTTCTTTTTCTCAACGTATTTTGCACTTTTAAAATTTCACTTTTTCTCTCTTTCTAAAATCACTTTCTCTTTCTTTTTACACTTTCCTTCTTTTTTTCAGATATCCAACTTATATTTCACCACTCTTCTTTTTCTCAACGTATTTTGCACTTTTAAAATTTCACTTTTTCTCTCTTTCTAAAATCACTTTCTCTTTCTTTTTACACTTTCCTTCTTTTTTTCAGATATCCAACTTATATTTCACCACTCTTCTTTTTCTCAACGTATTTTGCACTTTTAAAATTTCACTTTTTCTCTCTTTCTAAAATCACTTTCTCTTTCTTTTTACACTTTCCTTCTTTTTTTCAGAAATCCAACTCATATTTTACCGCTCTTCTTTTTCTCAACGTATTTTGCACTTTTAAAATTTCACTTTTTCTCTCTTTCTAAAATCACTTTCTCTTTCTTTTTACACTTTTTTTTTTTTTCGAACTCCTACTTATATTTTATCACTCTTCTTTTTCTCAACGTATTTTGCACTTTTAAAATTTCACTTTTTCTCTCTTTCTAAAATCACTTTCTCTTTCTTTTTACACTTTCCTTCTTTTTTTCAGAAATCCTACTTATATTTTATCACTCTTCTTTTTCTCAATCTATTTTGCACTTTTAAAATTTCACTTTTTCTCTCTTTCTAAAATCACTTTCTCTTTCTTTTTACACTTTCCTTCTTTTTTTCAGAAATCCAACTTATATTTCACCACTCTTCTTTTTCTCAACGTATTTTGCACTTTTAAAATTTCACTTTTTCTCTCTTTCTAAAATCACTTTCTCTTTCTTTTTACACTTTCCTTCTTTTTTTCAGAAATCCTAATTATATTTTACCACTCTTCTTTTTCTCAACGTATTTTGCACTTTTAAAATTTCACTTTTTCTCTCTTTCTAAAATCACTTTCTCTTTCTTTTTACACTTTCCTTCTTTTTTTCAGAAATCCTACTTATATTTTACGCCTCTTCTTTTTTCTAATCTATTTTGCACTTTTAAAATTTCACTTTTTCTCTCTTTCTAAAATCACTTTCTCTTTCTTTTTACACTTTCCTTCTTTTTTTCAGAAATCCTACTTATATTTTACGCCTCTTCTTTTTTCTCAATCTATTTTGCACTTTTAAAATTTCACTTTTTCTCTCTTTCTAAAATCACTTTCTCTTTCTTTTTACACTTTCCTTCTTTTTTTCAGAAATCCTAACTTATATTTCACCACTCTTCTTTTTCTCAACGTATTTTGCACTTTTAAAATTTCACTTTTTCTCTCTTTCTAAAATCACTTTCTCTTTCTTTTTACACTTTCCTTCTTTTTTTCAGAAATCCTAATTATATTTTACCACTCTTCTTTTTCTCAACGTATTTTGCACTTTTAAAATTTCACTTTTTCTCTCTTTCTAAAATCACTTTCTCTTTCTTTTTACACTTTCCTTCTTTTTTTCAGAAATCCTACTTATATTTTACGCCTCTTCTTTTTCTCAATCTATTTTGCACTTTTAAAATTTCACTTTTTCTCTCTTTCTAAAATCACTTTCTCTTTCTTTTTACACTTTCCTTCTTTTTTTCAGAAATCCTACTTATATTTCACCACTCTTCTTTTTCTCAACGTATTTTGCACTTTTAAAATTTCACTTTTTTCACTTTTTCTCTCTTTCTAAAATCACTTTCTCTTTCTTTTTACACTTTCCTTCTTTTTTTCAGAAATCCTACTTATATTTCACCGCTCTTCTTTTTCTCAATCTATTTTGCACTTTTAAAATTTCACTTTTTCTCTCTTTCTAAAATCACTTTCTCTTTATTTTTACACTTTCCTTCTTTTTTTCAGAAATCCAACTTATATTTCACCACTCTTCTTTTTCTCAACGTATTTTGCACTTTTAAAATTTCACTATTAAAATTTCACTTTTTCTCTCTTTCTAAAATCACTTTCTCTTTCTTTTTACACTTTCCTTCTTTTTTTCAGAAATCCTACTTATATTTAACCGCTCTTCTTTTTCTCAATCTATTTTGCACTTTTAAAATTTCACTTTTTCTCTCTTTCTAAAATCACTTTCTCTTTCTTTTTACACTTTCCTTCTTTTTTTCAGAAATCCTAACTTATATTTTACGCCTCTTCTTTTTCTCAACGTATTTTGCACTTTTAAAATTTCACTTTTTCTCTCTTTCTAAAATCACTTTCTCTTTCTTTTTACACTTTCCTTCTTTTTTTCAGAAATCCTACTTATATTTTACGCCTCTTCTTTTTCTCAACGTATTTTGCACTTTTAAAATTTCACTTTTTCTCTCTTTCTAAAATCACTTTCTCTTTCTTTTTACACTTTCCTTCTTTTTTTCAGAAATCCTAACTTATATTTCACCACTCTTCTTTTTCTCAACGTATTTTGCACTTTTAAAATTTCACTTTTTCTCTCTTTCTAAAATCACTTTCTCTTTCTTTTTACACTTTCCTTCTTTTTTTCAGAAATCCTACTTATATTTCACCACTCTTCTTTTTCTCAACGTATTTTGCACTTTTAAAATTTCACTTTTTCTCTCTTTCTAAAATCACTTTCTCTTTCTTTTTACACTTTCCTTCTTTTTTTCAGAAATCCTACTTATATTTTACGCCTCTTCTTTTTCTCAATCTATTTTGCACTTTTAAAATTTCACTTTTTCTCTCTTTCTAAAATCACTTTCTCTTTCTTTTTACACTTTCCTTCTTTTTTTCAGAAATCCTACTTATATTTCACCACTCTTCTTTTTCTCAACGTATTTTGCACTTTTAAAATTTCACTTTTTTCTCTCTTTTCTAAAATCACTTTCTCTTTCTTTTTACACTTTCCTTCTTTTTTTCAGAAATCCTACTTATATTTCACCGCTCTTCTTTTTCTCAATCTATTTTGCACTTTTAAAATTTCACTTTTTCTCTCTTTCTAAAATCACTTTCTCTTTCTTTTTACACTTTCCTTCTTTTTTTCAGAAATCCTACTTATATTTTACGCCTCTTCTTTTTCTCAACGTATTTTGCACTTTTAAAATTTCACTTTTTCTCTCTTTCTAAAATCACTTTCTCTTTCTTTTTACACTTTCCTTCTTTTTTTCAGAAATCCTACTTATATTTTACGCCTCTTCTTTTTCTCAACGTATTTTGCACTTTTAAAATTTCACTTTTTCTCTCTTTCTAAAATCACTTTCTCTTTCTTTTTACACTTTCCTTCTTTTTTTCAGAAATCCTACTTATATTTCACGCCTCTTCTTTTTCTCAACGTATTTTGCACTTTTAAAATTTCACTTTTTCTCTCTTTCTAAAATCACTTTCTCTTTCTTTTTACACTTTCCTTCTTTTTTTCAGAAATCCTACTTATATTTCACGCCTCTTCTTTTTCTCAACGTATTTTGCACTTTTAAAATTTCACTTTTTCTCTCTTTCTAAAATCACTTTCTCTTTCTTTTTACACTTTCCTTCTTTTTTTCAGAAATCCTACTTATATTTTACGCCTCTTCTTTTTCTCAACGTATTTTGCACTTTTAAAATTTCACTTTTTCTCTCTTTCTAAAATCACTTTCTCTTTCTTTTTACACTTTCCTTCTTTTTTTCAGAAATCCTACTTATATTTTACCCTCTTCTTTTTCTCAATCTATTTTGCACTTTTAAAATTTCACTTTTTCTCTCTTTCTAAAATCACTTTCTCTTTCTTTTTACACTTTCCTTCTTTTTTTCAGAAATCCTACTTATATTTTACGCCTCTTCTTTTTCTCAACGTATTTTGCACTTTTAAAATTTCACTTTTTCTCTCTTTCTAAAATCACTTTCTCTTTCTTTTTACACTTTCCTTCTTTTTTTCAGAAATCCTACTTATATTTTACGCCTCTTCTTTTTCTCAATCTATTTTGCACTTTTAAAATTTCACTTTTTCTCTCTTTCTAAAATCACTTTCTCTTTCTTTTTACACTTTCCTTCTTTTTTTCAGAAATCCTACTTATATTTCACCACTCTTCTTTTTCTCAACGTATTTTGCACTTTTAAAATTTCACTTTTTCTCTCTTTCTAAAATCACTTTCTCTTTCTTTTTACACTTTCCTTCTTTTTTTCAGAAATCCTACTTATATTTTACCGCTCTTCTTTTTCTCAACGTATTTTGCACTTTTAAAATTTCACTTTTTCTCTCTTTCTAAAATCACTTTCTCTTTCTTTTTACACTTTCCTTCTTTTTTTCAGAAATCCTACTTATATTTTACGCCTCTTCTTTTTCTCAACGTATTTTGCACTTTTAAAATTTCACTTTTTCTCTCTTTCTAAAATCACTTTCTCTTTCTTTTTACACTTTCCTTCTTTTTTTCAGAAATCCTACTTATATTTTACGCCTCTTCTTTTTCTCAACGTATTTTGCACTTTTAAAATTTCACTTTTTTCTCTCTTTCTAAAATCACTTTCTCTTTCTTTTTACACTTTCCTTCTTTTTTTCAGAAATCCTACTTATATTTCACCACTCTTCTTTTTCTCAACGTATTTTGCACTTTTAAAATTTCACTTTTTCTCTCTTTCTAAAATCACTTTCTCTTTCTTTTTACACTTTCCTTCTTTTTTTCAGAAATCCTACTTATATTTCACCACTCTTCTTTTTCTCAATCTATTTTGCACTTTTAAAATTTCACTTTTTCTCTCTTTCTAAAATCACTTTCTCTTTCTTTTTACACTTTCCTTCTTTTTTTCAGAAATCCTACTTATATTTTACGCCTCTTCTTTTTCTCAATCTATTTTGCACTTTTAAAATTTCACTTTTTCTCTCTTTCTAAAATCACTTTCTCTTTCTTTTTACACTTTCCTTCTTTTTTTCAGAAATCCTAACTTATATTTCACCACTCTTCTTTTTCTCAACGTATTTTGCACTTTTAAAATTTCACTTTTTCTCTCTTTCTAAAATCACTTTCTCTTTCTTTTTACACTTTCCTTCTTTTTTTCAGAAATCCTACTTATATTTTACCGCTCTTCTTTTTCTCAACGTATTTTGCACTTTTAAAATTTCACTTTTTCTCTCTTTCTAAAATCACTTTCTCTTTCTTTTTACACTTTCCTTCTTTTTTTCAGAAATCCTACTTATATTTTACGCCTCTTCTTTTTCTCAATCTATTTTGCACTTTTAAAATTTCACTTTTTCTCTCTTTCTAAAATCACTTTCTCTTTCTTTTTACACTTTCCTTCTTTTTTTCAGAAATCCTACTTATATTTTACGCCTCTTCTTTTTCTCAACGTATTTTGCACTTTTAAAATTTCACTTTTTCTCTCTTTCTAAAATCACTTTCTCTTTCTTTTTACACTTTCCTTCTTTTTTTCAGAAATCCTACTTATATTTTACCGCTCTTCTTTTTCTCAACGTATTTTGCACTTTTAAAATTTCACTTTTTCTCTCTTTCTAAAATCACTTTCTCTTTCTTTTTACACTTTCCTTCTTTTTTTCAGAAATCCTACTTATATTTTACGCCTCTTCTTTTTCTCAATCTATTTTGCACTTTTAAAATTTCACTTTTTCTCTCTTTCTAAAATCACTTTCTCTTTCTTTTTACACTTTCCTTCTTTTTTTCAGAAATCCTACTTATATTTTACCACTCTTCTTTTTCTCAACGTATTTTGCACTTTTAAAATTTCACTTTTTCTCTCTTTCTAAAATCACTTTCTCTTTCTTTTTACACTTTCCTTCTTTTTTTCAGAAATCCTACTTATATTTCACCACTCTTCTTTTTCTCAACGTATTTTGCACTTTTAAAATTTCACTTTTTCTCTCTTTCTAAAATCACTTTCTCTTTCTTTTTACACTTTCCTTCTTTTTTTCAGAAATCCTACTTATATTTTACGCCTCTTCTTTTTCTCAACGTATTTTGCACTTTTAAAATTTCACTAAAAATTTCACTTTTTCTCTCTTTCTAAAATCACTTTCTCTTTCTTTTTACACTTTCCTTCTTTTTTTCAGAAATCCTACTTATATTTCACCGCTCTTCTTTTTCTCAATCTATTTTGCACTTTTAAAATTTCACTTTTTCTCTCTTTCTAAAATCACTTTCTCTTTCTTTTTACACTTTCCTTCTTTTTTTCAGAAATCCTACTTATATTTTACCGCTCTTCTTTTTCTCAACGTATTTTGCACTTTTAAAATTTCACTTTTTCTCTCTTTCTAAAATCACTTTCTCTTTCTTTTTACACTTTCCTTCTTTTTTTCAGAAATCCTACTTATATTTTACCCTCTTCTTTTTCTCAATCTATTTTGCACTTTTAAAATTTCACTTTTTCTCTCTTTCTAAAATCACTTTCTCTTTCTTTTTACACTTTCCTTCTTTTTTTCAGAAATCCTACTTATATTTCACCGCTCTTCTTTTTCTCAACGTATTTTGCACTTTTAAAATTTCACTTTTTCTCTCTTTCTAAAATCACTTTCTCTTTCTTTTTACACTTTCCTTCTTTTTTTCAGAAATCCTACTTATATTTCACCGCTCTTCTTTTTCTCAATCTATTTTGCACTTTTAAAATTTCACTTTTTCTCTCTTTCTAAAATCACTTTCTCTTTCTTTTTACACTTTCCTTCTTTTTTTCAGAAATCCTACTTATATTTTACGCCTCTTCTTTTTCTCAATCTATTTTGCACTTTTAAAATTTCACTTTTTCTCTCTTTCTAAAATCACTTTCTCTTTCTTTTTACACTTTCCTTCTTTTTTTCAGAAATCCTACTTATATTTTACGCCTCTTCTTTTTCTCAATCTATTTTGCACTTTTAAAATTTCACTTTTTCTCTCTTTCTAAAATCACTTTCTCTTTCTTTTTACACTTTCCTTCTTTTTTTCAGAAATCCTACTTATATTTCACCGCTCTTCTTTTTCTCAACGTATTTTGCACTTTTAAAATTTCACTTTTTCTCTCTTTCTAAAATCACTTTCTCTTTCTTTTTACACTTTCCTTCTTTTTTTCAGAAATCCTACTTATATTTTACCACTCTTCTTTTTCTCAATCTATTTTGCACTTTTAAAATTTCACTTTTTCTCTCTTTCTAAAATCACTTTTTCTCTCTTTCTTTTTCTCTTTTTTTTTACACTTTCCTTCTTTTTTTCAGAAATCCTACTTATATTTTACCGCTCTTCTTTTTCTCAATCTATTTTGCACTTTTAAAATTTCACTTTTTCTCTCTTTCTAAAATCACTTTCTCTTTCTTTTTACACTTTCCTTCTTTTTTTCAGAAATCCTACTTATATTTTACCGCTCTTCTTTTTCTCAACGTATTTTGCACTTTTAAAATTTCACTTTTTCTCTCTTTCTAAAATCACTTTCTCTTTCTTTTTACACTTTCCTTCTTTTTTTCAGAAATCCTACTTATATTTTACGCCTCTTCTTTTTCTCAATCTATTTTGCACTTTTAAAATTTCACTTTTTCTCTCTTTCTAAAATCACTTTCTCTTTCTTTTTACACTTTCCTTCTTTTTTTCAGAAATCCTACTTATATTTTACCACTCTTCTTTTTCTCAACGTATTTTGCACTTTTAAAATTTCACTTTTTCTCTCTTTCTAAAATCACTTTCTCTTTCTTTTTACACTTTCCTTCTTTTTTTCAGAAATCCTACTTATATTTTACGCACTCTTCTTTTTCTCAATCTATTTTGCACTTTTAAAATTTCACTTTTTCTCTCTTTCTAAAATCACTTTCTCTTTCTTTTTACACTTTCCTTCTTTTTTTCAGAAATCCTACTTATATTTCACCGCTCTTCTTTTTCTCAATCTATTTTGCACTTTTAAAATTTCACTTTTTCTCTCTTTCTAAAATCACTTTCTCTTTCTTTTTACACTTTCCTTCTTTTTTTCAGAAATCCTACTTATATTTTACCACTCTTCTTTTTCTCAATCTATTTTGCACTTTTAAAATTTCACTTTTTCTCTCTTTCTAAAATCACTTTCTCTTTCTTTTTACACTTTCCTTCTTTTTTTCAGAAATCCTACTTATATTTTACGCCTCTTCTTTTTCTCAATCTATTTTGCACTTTTAAAATTTCACTTTTTCTCTCTTTCTAAAATCACTTTCTCTTTCTTTTTACACTTTCCTTCTTTTTTTCAGAAATCCTACTTATATTTTACCACTCTTCTTTTTCTCAACGTATTTTGCACTTTTAAAATTTCACTTTTTCTCTCTTTCTAAAATCACTTTCTCTTTCTTTTTACACTTTCCTTCTTTTTTTCAGAAATCCTACTTATATTTTACGCCTCTTCTTTTTCTCAACGTATTTTGCACTTTTAAAATTTCACTTTTTCTCTCTTTCTAAAATCACTTTCTCTTTCTTTTTACACTTTCCTTCTTTTTTTCAGAAATCCTACTTATATTTCACCGCTCTTCTTTTTCTCAACGTATTTTGCACTTTTAAAATTTCACTTTTTCTCTCTTTCTAAAATCACTTTCTCTTTCTTTTTACACTTTCCTTCTTTTTTTCAGAAATCCTACTTATATTTTACCACTCTTCTTTTTCTCAATCTATTTTGCACTTTTAAAATTTCACTTTTTCTCTCTTTCTAAAATCACTTTCTCTTTCTTTTTACACTTTCCTTCTTTTTTTCAGAAATCCTACTTATATTTTACGCCTCTTCTTTTTCTCAATCTATTTTGCACTTTTAAAATTTCACTTTTTCTCTCTTTCTAAAATCACTTTCTCTTTCTTTTTACACTTTCCTTCTTTTTTTCAGAAATCCTACTTATATTTTACGCCTCTTCTTTTTCTCAATCTATTTTGCACTTTTAAAATTTCACTTTTTCTCTCTTTCTAAAATCACTTTCTCTTTCTTTTTACACTTTCCTTCTTTTTTTCAGAAATCCTAACTTATATTTCACCACTCTTCTTTTTCTCAACGTATTTTGCACTTTTAAAATTTCACTTTTTCTCTCTTTCTAAAATCACTTTCTCTTTCTTTTTACACTTTCCTTCTTTTTTTCAGAAATCCTACTTATATTTTACGCCTCTTCTTTTTCTCAACGTATTTTGCACTTTTAAAATTTCACTTTTTTCTCTCTTTCTAAAATCACTTTCTCTTTCTTTTTACACTTTCCTTCTTTTTTTCAGAAATCCAACTTATATTTCACCGCTCTTCTTTTTCTCAATCTATTTTGCACTTTTAAAATTTCACTTTTTCTCTCTTTCTAAAATCACTTTCTCTTTCTTTTTACACTTTCCTTCTTTTTTTCAGAAATCCTACTTATATTTTACCGCTCTTCTTTTTCTCAACGTATTTTGCACTTTTAAAATTTCACTTTTTCTCTCTTTCTAAAATCACTTTCTCTTTCTTTTTACACTTTCCTTCTTTTTTTCAGAAATCCTACTTATATTTTACCCTCTTCTTTTTCTCAATCTATTTTGCACTTTTAAAATTTCACTTTTTCTCTCTTTCTAAAATCACTTTCTCTTTCTTTTTACACTTTCCTTCTTTTTTTCAGAAATCCTACTTATATTTTACCACTCTTCTTTTTCTCAACGTATTTTGCACTTTTAAAATTTCACTTTTTCTCTCTTTCTAAAATCACTTTCTCTTTCTTTTTACACTTTCCTTCTTTTTTTCAGAAATCCTACTTATATTTTATCACTCTTCTTTTTCTCAATCTATTTTGCACTTTTAAAATTTCACTTTTTCTCTCTTTCTAAAATCACTTTCTCTTTCTTTTTACACTTTCCTTCTTTTTTTCAGAAATCCTACTTATATTTCACCACTCTTCTTTTTCTCAACGTATTTTGCACTTTTAAAATTTCACTTTTTCTCTCTTTCTAAAATCACTTTCTCTTTCTTTTTACACTTTCCTTCTTTTTTTCAGAAATCCTACTTATATTTTACTCCTCTTCTTTTTCTCAATCTATTTTGCACTTTTAAAATTTCACTTTTTCTCTCTTTCTAAAATCACTTTCTCTTTCTTTTTACACTTTCCTTCTTTTTTTCAGAAATCCTACTTATATTTCACCGCTCTTCTTTTTCTCAACGTATTTTGCACTTTTAAAATTTCACTTTTTCTCTCTTTCTAAAATCACTTTCTCTTTCTTTTTACACTTTCCTTCTTTTTTTCAGAAATCCTACTTATATTTCACCACTCTTCTTTTTCTCAACGTATTTTGCACTTTTAAAATTTCACTTTTTCTCTCTTTCTAAAATCACTTTCTCTTTCTTTTTACACTTTCCTTCTTTTTTTCAGAAATCCTACTTATATTTTACGCCTCTTCTTTTTCTCAACGTATTTTGCACTTTTAAAATTTCACTTTTTTCACTTTTTCTCTCTTTCTAAAATCACTTTCTCTTTCTTTTTACACTTTCCTTCTTTTTTTCAGAAATCCAACTTATATTTCACCGCTCTTCTTTTTCTCAATCTATTTTGCACTTTTAAAATTTCACTTTTTCTCTCTTTCTAAAATCACTTTCTCTTTCTTTTTACACTTTCCTTCTTTTTTTCAGAAATCCTACTTATATTTTACCGCTCTTCTTTTTCTCAACGTATTTTGCACTTTTAAAATTTCACTTTTTCTCTCTTTCTAAAATCACTTTCTCTTTCTTTTTACACTTTCCTTCTTTTTTTCAGAAATCCTACTTATATTTTACTCCTCTTCTTTTTCTCAATCTATTTTGCACTTTTAAAATTTCACTTTTTCTCTCTTTCTAAAATCACTTTCTCTTTCTTTTTACACTTTCCTTCTTTTTTTCAGAAATCCTACTTATATTTTACGCCTCTTCTTTTTTCTCAATCTATTTTGCACTTTTAAAATTTCACTTTTTCTCTCTTTCTAAAATCACTTTCTCTTTCTTTTTACACTTTCCTTCTTTTTTTCAGAAATCCTACTTATATTTCACCGCTCTTCTTTTTCTCAACGTATTTTGCACTTTTAAAATTTCACTTTTTCTCTCTTTCTAAAATCACTTTCTCTTTCTTTTTACACTTTCCTTCTTTTTTTCAGAAATCCTACTTATATTTCACCACTCTTCTTTTTCTCAATCTATTTTGCACTTTTAAAATTTCACTTTTTCTCTCTTTCTAAAATCACTTTCTCTTTCTTTTTACACTTTCCTTCTTTTTTTCAGAAATCCTACTTATATTTTACTCCTCTTCTTTTTTCTCAATCTATTTTGCACTTTTAAAATTTCACTTTTTCTCTCTTTCTAAAATCACTTTCTCTTTCTTTTTACACTTTCCTTCTTTTTTTCAGAAATCCTACTTATATTTCACCGCTCTTCTTTTTCTCAACGTATTTTGCACTTTTAAAATTTCACTTTTTCTCTCTTTCTAAAATCACTTTCTCTTTCTTTTTACACTTTCCTTCTTTTTTTCAGAAATCCTACTTATATTTCACCGCTCTTCTTTTTCTCAATCTATTTTGCACTTTTAAAATTTCACTTTTTCTCTCTTTCTAAAATCACTTTCTCTTTCTTTTTACACTTTCCTTCTTTTTTTCAGAAATCCTACTTATATTTTACGCCTCTTCTTTTTTCTAATCTATTTTGCACTTTTAAAATTTCACTTTTTCTCTCTTTCTAAAATCACTTTCTCTTTCTTTTTACACTTTCCTTCTTTTTTTCAGAAATCCTACTTATATTTTACTCCTCTTCTTTTTTCTCAATCTATTTTGCACTTTTAAAATTTCACTTTTTCTCTCTTTCTAAAATCACTTTCTCTTTCTTTTTACACTTTCCTTCTTTTTTTCAGAAATCCTACTTATATTTTACTCCTCTTCTTTTTCTCAATCTATTTTGCACTTTTAAAATTTCACTTTTTCTCTCTTTCTAAAATCACTTTCTCTTTCTTTTTACACTTTCCTTCTTTTTTTCAGAAATCCAACTTATATTTTATCACTCTTCTTTTTCTCAATCTATTTTGCACTTTTAAAATTTCACTTTTTCTCTCTTTCTAAAATCACTTTCTCTTTCTTTTTACACTTTCCTTCTTTTTTTCAGAAATCCTACTTATATTTTACGCCTCTTCTTTTTTCTAATCTATTTTGCACTTTTAAAATTTCACTTTTAAAATTTCACTTTTTCTCTCTTTCTAAAATCACTTTCTCTTTCTTTTTACACTTTCCTTCTTTTTTTCAGAAATCCAACTTATATTTTACGCCTCTTCTTTTTCTCAACGTATTTTGCACTTTTAAAATTTCACTTTTTCTCTCTTTCTAAAATCACTTTCTCTTTCTTTTTACACTTTCCTTCTTTTTTTCAGAAATCCTACTTATATTTTACGCCTCTTCTTTTTCTCAATCTATTTTGCACTTTTAAAATTTCACTTTTTCTCTCTTTCTAAAATCACTTTCTCTTTCTTTTTACACTTTCCTTCTTTTTTTCAGAAATCCAACTTATATTTTACGCCTCTTCTTTTTCTCAACGTATTTTGCACTTTTAAAATTTCACTTTTTCTCTCTTTCTAAAATCACTTTCTCTTTCTTTTTACACTTTCCTTCTTTTTTTCAGAAATCCTACTTATATTTTACGCCTCTTCTTTTTTCTAATCTATTTTGCACTTTTTTCACTAAAAATTTCACTTTTTCTCTCTTTCTAAAATCACTTTCTCTTTCTTTTTACACTTTCCTTCTTTTTTTCAGAAATCCTACTTATATTTTACGCCTCTTCTTTTTCTCAATCTATTTTGCACTTTTAAAATTTCACTTTTTCTCTCTTTCTAAAATCACTTTCTCTTTCTTTTTACACTTTCCTTCTTTTTTTCAGAAATCCTACTTATATTTTACTCCTCTTCTTTTTTCTCAATCTATTTTGCACTTTTAAAATTTCACTTTTTCTCTCTTTCTAAAATCACTTTCTCTTTCTTTTTACACTTTCCTTCTTTTTTTCAGAAATCCTACTTATATTTCACCGCTCTTCTTTTTCTCAACGTATTTTGCACTTTTAAAATTTCACTTTTTCTCTCTTTCTAAAATCACTTTCTCTTTCTTTTTACACTTTCCTTCTTTTTTTCAGAAATCCTACTTATATTTTACCACTCTTCTTTTTCTCAATCTATTTTGCACTTTTAAAATTTCACTTTTTCTCTCTTTCTAAAATCACTTTCTCTTTCTTTTTACACTTTCCTTCTTTTTTTCAGAAATCCTACTTATATTTTACGCCTCTTCTTTTTTCTCAATCTATTTTGCACTTTTAAAATTTCACTTTTTCTCTCTTTCTAAAATCACTTTCTCTTTCTTTTTACACTTTCCTTCTTTTTTTCAGAAATCCAACTTATATTTTACGCCTCTTCTTTTTCTCAACGTATTTTGCACTTTTAAAATTTCACTTTTTCTCTCTTTCTAAAATCACTTTCTCTTTCTTTTTACACTTTCCTTCTTTTTTTCAGAAATCCTACTTATATTTTACCCTCTTCTTTTTCTCAATCTATTTTGCACTTTTAAAATTTCACTTTTTCTCTCTTTCTAAAATCACTTTCTCTTTCTTTTTACACTTTCCTTCTTTTTTTCAGAAATCCTACTTATATTTTACGCCTCTTCTTTTTCTCAATCTATTTTGCACTTTTAAAATTTCACTTTTTCTCTCTTTCTAAAATCACTTTCTCTTTCTTTTTACACTTTCCTTCTTTTTTTCAGAAATCCTAACTTATATTTTACGCCTCTTCTTTTTCTCAACGTATTTTGCACTTTTAAAATTTCACTTTTTCTCTCTTTCTAAAATCACTTTCTCTTTCTTTTTACACTTTCCTTCTTTTTTTCAGAAATCCTACTTATATTTTACCACTCTTCTTTTTCTCAATCTATTTTGCACTTTTAAAATTTCACTTTTTCTCTCTTTCTAAAATCACTTTCTCTTTCTTTTTACACTTTCCTTCTTTTTTTCAGAAATCCTAACTTATATTTTACGCCTCTTCTTTTTCTCAACGTATTTTGCACTTTTAAAATTTCACTTTTTCTCTCTTTCTAAAATCACTTTCTCTTTCTTTTTACACTTTCCTTCTTTTTTTCAGAAATCCTACTTATATTTTACGCCTCTTCTTTTTCTCTAATCTATTTTGCACTTTTAAAATTTCACTATTAAAATTTCACTTTTTCTCTCTTTCTAAAATCACTTTCTCTTTCTTTTTACACTTTCCTTCTTTTTTTCAGAAATCCTACTTATATTTTACGCCTCTTCTTTTTCTCAATCTATTTTGCACTTTTAAAATTTCACTTTTTCTCTCTTTCTAAAATCACTTTCTCTTTCTTTTTACACTTTCCTTCTTTTTTTCAGAAATCCTACTTATATTTTACTCCTCTTCTTTTTTCTCAATCTATTTTGCACTTTTTAAAATTTCACTTTTTCTCTCTTTCTAAAATCACTTTCTCTTTCTTTTTACACTTTCCTTCTTTTTTTCAGAAATCCTACTTATATTTCACCGCTCTTCTTTTTCTCAACGTATTTTGCACTTTTAAAATTTCACTTTTTCTCTCTTTCTAAAATCACTTTCTCTTTCTTTTTACACTTTCCTTCTTTTTTTCAGAAATCCAACTTATATTTTACACTCTTCTTTTTCTCAATCTATTTTGCACTTTTAAAATTTCACTTTTTCTCTCTTTCTAAAATCACTTTCTCTTTCTTTTTACACTTTCCTTCTTTTTTTCAGAAATCCTACTTATATTTTACGCCTCTTCTTTTTTCTCAATCTATTTTGCACTTTTAAAATTTCACTTTTTTCACTCTCTCTTTCTAAAATCACTTTCTCTTTCTTTTTACACTTTCCTTCTTTTTTTCAGAAATCCAACTTATATTTTACGCCTCTTCTTTTTCTCAACGTATTTTGCACTTTTAAAATTTCACTTTTTCTCTCTTTCTAAAATCACTTTCTCTTTCTTTTTACACTTTCCTTCTTTTTTTCAGAAATCCTACTTATATTTTACCACTCTTCTTTTTTCTCAATCTATTTTGCACTTTTAAAATTTCACTTTTTCTCTCTTTCTAAAATCACTTTCTCTTTCTTTTTACACTTTCCTTCTTTTTTTCAGAAATCCTACTTATATTTTACGCCTCTTCTTTTTCTCAACGTATTTTGCACTTTTAAAATTTCACTTTTTCTCTCTTTCTAAAATCACTTTCTCTTTCTTTTTACACTTTTTTTTTTTTTCAGAAATCCTACTTATATTTTACGCCTCTTCTTTTTTCTAATCTATTTTGCACTTTTAAAATTTCACTATTTTTCTTTTTCTCTCTTTCTAAAATCACTTTCTCTTTCTTTTTACACTTTTTTTTTTTTTCAGAAATCCTACTTATATTTTACGCCTCTTCTTTTTTCTAATCTATTTTGCACTTTTAAAATTTCACTTTTTCTCTCTTTCTAAAATCACTTTCTCTTTCTTTTTACACTTTCCTTCTTTTTTTCAGAAATCCTACTTATATTTTACTCCTCTTCTTTTTCTCAATCTATTTTGCACTTTTAAAATTTCACTTTTTCTCTCTTTCTAAAATCACTTTCTCTTTCTTTTTACACTTTCCTTCTTTTTTTCAGAAATCCTACTTATATTTCACCGCTCTTCTTTTTCTCAACGTATTTTGCACTTTTAAAATTTCACTTTTTCTCTCTTTCTAAAATCACTTTCTCTTTCTTTTTACACTTTCCTTCTTTTTTTCAGAAATCCAACTTATATTTTACCACTCTTCTTTTTCTCAATCTATTTTGCACTTTTAAAATTTCACTTTTTCTCTCTTTCTAAAATCACTTTCTCTTTCTTTTTACACTTTCCTTCTTTTTTTCAGAAATCCTACTTATATTTTACGCCTCTTCTTTTTTCTCAATCTATTTTGCACTTTTAAAATTTCACTATTTTTCACTCTCTCTTTCTAAAATCACTTTCTCTTTCTTTTTACACTTTCCTTCTTTTTTTCAGAAATCCAACTTATATTTTACGCCTCTTCTTTTTCTCAACGTATTTTGCACTTTTAAAATTTCACTTTTTCTCTCTTTCTAAAATCACTTTCTCTTTCTTTTTACACTTTCCTTCTTTTTTTCAGAAATCCTACTTATATTTTACGCCTCTTCTTTTTTCTAATCTATTTTGCACTTTTAAAATTTCACTTTTTCTCTCTTTCTAAAATCACTTTCTCTTTCTTTTTACACTTTCCTTCTTTTTTTCAGAAATCCAACTTATATTTTACGCCTCTTCTTTTTCTCAACGTATTTTGCACTTTTAAAATTTCACTTTTTCTCTCTTTCTAAAATCACTTTCTCTTTCTTTTTACACTTTCCTTCTTTTTTTCAGAAATCCTACTTATATTTTACGCTCTTCTTTTTTCTCAATCTATTTTGCACTTTTAAAATTTCACTTTTTCTCTCTTTCTAAAATCACTTTCTCTTTCTTTTTACACTTTCCTTCTTT